>CAJHZI010000466.1:425000-725000 GCA_905160935.1 Enchytraeus crypticus
ATATTTTTACAATAAAGACACAAATGGTCCACATACTCATGATTCTGGTCTCTGGCAAGGTCTGAACCCGATAGAAAGTATTCGACGTCGTGTAGTATCTGATAGAAACGTTACAGGTATAGGGCGGAACAGTGGCCGAAGCATTGAACACGTCGCTTAGAGTAAGGATCTTATCGCGCTGTGTTTCGTTAACAGTCCTCCGATCAACTATGTCTTTGTCTCTCCACAGCAAGGCAGAGATCTGAGCGGTTCCGTTGAATCTGATGTCACAGCTTGTGGCCACCGGATAGTTGTTCATTACTGCACCTTCGCCTATATCCTGCCTCATTGTCTGATCTGTAAAAATAGTGAAATAATTAATAAAGCATAGCTTAACATCTGTTGAAGTACCACTAAAGAAACTGTCAGAGACAGTGTAACACGTTAGGCCTTTAATTGCACTGCATTTGTGTTGTTTTGCTTCTTTTATGATCAGAAACATACTTAAAGGTACTAGTGACAATAGTTTATGAATAGGGACTGAAAGGAGGAACCATTTGATCTTACAATGACCTGCGAACAAAACATTTTATATGTTTGTTATTTCACCTTTTATTTTTTGTATATAATTAGATATTTTGTTTTTCATGTACGAACACATTTCTATTTAAACTACTAATACTGTATTCCTGTTAATTTTGACATTTGTTTGAGTGAAATTACTGCTTGAATTAGATTATGAAATCGCCAGCCTTGAATGCAGACCACTGATTTGATCTTCAGCCTCTCTGGACCGCCTACATATAATGATGCCCTTGATATCTGATCCCGAAATTAAACGGTTCTATACACTACGGTTATAAATATACGATGACGGGAAATGTGAGACTGAAATACGCAGTAGGATTGCACAAGCACAAGTAGTCTTCTGCAATAGAAAATAACCTTTAACGAAAAGCTAAAGAAAGACACAGAGATAAACATAGCGAAAACCTTGGTTTGTACAATGCTATAATATGGATGTGAAACATGGACCTTAAGGAAGGAAGATATTAGGAAACTAGAGGCATTGGAAATGTGCAAATGGAGAAGAATGGAGAGGATTAGCTGTACTCAAAAGGTTACAAATGAATAATTTCACAAGAGAGTTGGTACAGATAGACAGTTAAAGCTGGTAAAGCTAAGGTTAACGTCAGTTTCCTCACTCGAAAGCGATGTCAGTGACGGATGAGCCTATGATTTGAACCCAGCACATACTGATCCGGGGGTCGAGTATCTAACCGACTTCGCCACTGGCTCCAGACAGTTTATAAATGTATTAAGAAACAGGAAGAAGAGTTGGATAGGACACATTCTAAGATGGAAGTCTAGTAAAGAGGTCATACAAGGTAGAATGGAAGGAAAAAGAGACAGAGGCAAGTAGAGTTTAGGTATGTTAGATGATTTCAAGACCCACTCATATGTGGACATGAAGAGGAAAGCGGGAGACAGAGAAGAGTGGAGGCGTTATATACCATGGACTTGCCTGTAGGCAGTGCACTAAGAGAGAAAGAGAGACATACAGTATATATATATATATATATATATATATATATATACATGTATATACAGTAGCTAAAGACGTAGGTCTATATAACAGATATTTAAAGAAATACTAAAAAAAGTCTTAAACAAATGCCTCCCACTTACTGATCACTAGTACTGACGCAGAGGACGTCGTAAAGTTTTCACTGCACTGATAGCTTCCCGCGTGATAAAAGTTTGTTGAGTTGATTTTCAAAATGCTCTGATTGGGAACCGATCCGTCAACCTGAACTCCTTGAAGCTGGACTTCTCCGGGTTTTGTGCTGGTATAAATTCCTTTGCTGACGGTGTTACCCACTTGAATGATCTGCCAGGTGAAGTTAACAATCTGGCCGCTAGTCACGGTACAGTTGAGCGCGAGTGGGTCACCAGCGTCCACTACCACGTGACTGGGCTCTAACGTCATGTAGGCCTCCGCAGCTGCAAAGTACATAAAGTTGGTAAAGCTAAGGTTAACGTCAGTTTCCTCACTCGAAAGCGATGTCAGTGACGGGCGAGCCCAGGAGGATTTGAACCCCGCACATACTGATCCGCAGTCGAGTATCCTACCGACGTCGTCACTTGCTCCAGCCAGTGTTACATAACAATACATATTAGAAGACTTGTTTTCTAAAAAAATATTTAATTACTAAAATTGTAATTTAAAGCAGCTCGCTACAACCGTAAATGGTTAAGTAAATTAAACTAAGCCTAATAGAAAGTAACGCTGATGATATCCAAGAAATAAGCATAACTGCATCCAAGCAATACCTTAGAAGGCACTGAGAAATCACATTAGAAGCCCTTTTTTATTTAAAGTTGAAGGTTAGGATATATTAGTATCTGACAAAGACATAGTAGTACATAGTAGTACATAGTAGTACATAGTAGTACGTAGTAGTCATTGTAGTACATAGTAGTAGTACGTAGTAGTACATAGTAGTACAAAGTTCCTCTACGATGAAATTAGAGTTTTCGTCGATGAAATGTTCTTTCATGAGCATCAAAATGAACCAGAAATGATAATACATAATTATTATACAAATTATAGTATTATACCAATCAATATGTTGCCTTTTTAATAACTTAATAGAAAAAAGAGATTGAGAGAGAGAGAGAGAGAGAGAGAGAGAGAGAGAGAGAGAGAGAGAGAGAGAGACAGATAGGCAGACAGACTGAGTGACTGACCGACTGCCTGCCTGACTAACAGACAGACAGACTGATATGGAATGTTCAATATTACAATAATTAGGCCTACAATTTTACAAATTTATCAGAAAATGAGTAATGAATAGATCTTATACAAACCATTATAAAACGTACCACTTGTACATATCAGCATTAATATGCTTCCATAATAGAATTGCTGTTCCATTGTCGATAACTGATTTTCATGCAGTCAAAGGCATAATGTGAAAAGTGTTGCTATAGTGGTATTAACTCTATGCGGCCATTAAATTTAACCCATCTAGTCGCAGGCATATAGTCCACAAAATTATAATTAACTGCATATGAGCCAAACTATTGCAGCTTTGGCAGATCCACACCTATGCTACTCACATTGTCCCATGTTATAGCCTTTAGGCAGCCTATATAGCCTAATTAGTAATTATAATTATTGAGAAAAGTAGATTTGAACTTAGTCTTGAAAATCAATAAATAAGCTTAATTTCACACATTTCTGTTCAATGTTAACCAGATAGGGAATACCAGTGTTAGCTGCCCGATAGGTCTACTTCTGCTCAGGGTGTCCACATAATGTTAACAAGATGCGTCGTTGGTAACAAACGGGAAGTGGAAAAAGTACAGTTTCCAAAAAGGGAGTGGAAAATGCACATCGTGAGTTAGGCTGGGGGAAAGCATGCGTCGTTGTTTTAGGATTATCGGTGGACGACCCTGCTTCTACTGTGATATATTCACTTTTCATCAAGCGTTTGTATCGACTAGAGTATTTGACAAATTACAATCATCCATTTCTATCTCCTCTCAGATCAGGCCTACTTCATGGACCAAAAAATATACAAACTGATGCTACATCTCTCTGTGTCATCATCTACATGATATTTCTCTCTTCTTATAGTGTTCTTTTAAATTGCAAATAAAGCGAAGTCTTCATATTTTATATTTATAATTGATATTTATATGTGCAATTACATGTTACATATAAATTAATGTTACAGACTCCATTAATAATGAGCACGCCACTGATCAACACAACATGTACAGGTTGTTCACATCTATAATGTTTTGCGTTGTTGAATGTTACCTTGTTAAAGTATGCATACTTAAACAGAAAAGACACGATTTCTATTTTGGAAGTTGTTTTCTCAGACGCTGTTTAGGACGTCGCCTCTAAGACACTTGTTATATAAGTTTTGCCTATTCCGAAGTTTCCCCAAACTTGAAACGGAAATGTGTTTGTAGCAAACTATCTAGCATAGTAGGCCTAATATTCCGTGAGATTAGGCATAGGCCTAATTAAGCACCTAAGCTAAAGTCGTCTAACAATAAATCTCTTGATGTTCGTATATTTATCTTCTTACCGAATTGTGATTTAGTTTATACGCTAGAAATGTATATTATAAAGGATATAGCATCGAAAATGTCTTAACAAAATTTTTCATTAGTTTTTTTTATTAGATTACGATTTATGACTAACAATCAAATGAAAAACAACATCTACATAGTTAGTACAGACTTAGGCCTAATATTACATGAACGTTCTACATGTACGCTACATGCAACATTTTATTTGATTTTATTTCACAATTAAAGACTAATAGCAGTTTTAAAATACAGGCATGCAAGCGGAATAAATAATTATTACAAGTAAATGTAATATCTGTAATAGCATTATCCAAACACAACAACACTGGCTACAGGAGAGGAGAATGTACTTTGAGAAATAAACAGTTATAAGCAGAGCTATGGATCTAACAACGGACTTTCTAGTATAGGTCCCATACACTACTGACTGGTAGATCCAACAACGGACATTAAAGTATAAGCCCCATACGCTATCGACTGAAGCTCGATAGAATAAGGGCGGTATAGGCTCTAATGGCCTAGTAGTAGACTGGGCGGTAAAGGGTCTAGTAATTAAGCAGCGTCAGTTCAACCGCCATAGATGAAGAATGTCATTAATAATTCAGGACGGTTGTTAGTGCGTTACGTGAATACACCAGCACCAGTCAGTATCGCAAGCGTGATCATTTTCCAATTACATTTCACAGATCATGATAACTGTTGTCAGCTGTAAGTTTTAATTAGTCAAGCAACTGCATAGGATCAGTTGTATTAATAATTAATCTCATCCGTCAATGTTACGCTAATCTGAATGGTCAATATTAATCCATCAAGCAATCAATAAATCTTTGATTAAACGATTATACTAGCAATAAAGCAATTAAATGTATAATAAGTAGTGTAGGGTGTACATTTAAAATTAAAAGAAATGGTTGTTGCAACGGCAAAGAGGACTCGATTTCAGGATGCGAGATCTTAAGAGATAAATTTTGAATATTCGTGGGACTGATAAACATGGGCAAAATGATTGACTTTAAGCAGCCCAAAGGATAAAATATATGGTATTAAAAGTGCTAAATTTTTGTGCTAAAGTTTTGTGCTAAAAAAGTGCTAAATCAACATGAATTATCAGTGGAACATCACTTCCATACTATGTGAGTTTAATCTTTTAGCCAATGAGTTCGGAAATCTTGAACTCTATGTTCCAATTTATTAGCGTTGCGTAAATACACGTAAGCCTATAATTCTTTGCAGAAGTTCTCCTGAATCACTGATGATGACCTGAGCACCACCAACCAGGGTGTGCACGAGAAAAAGGAAGTTATTGCACAACTTTATTAAAAGTAGCAGCCAGTCGTACAATTTATTTAACCATAGTTAATAATTTAGTATTTTTAAATATGTTTCTATGATTATGACAGTAATATTAATATCTAATAATAATAAGTATTATCTTATAATTTAACTAATTTCGATAATTCGCACTGCTAAGCAGTACATATTTAGTAATATCTAAGTATGAAGTAAAGTCAGCAAGCCAATCCAAAACTTTTAAGAAGCATAGTTGGATAATATATAATTAGGAACTTGTGTTTCATTACTAATCAGTAGACGCAATAAACAATTTACCCAATTAACAATTTACCGCACTTTCAGATTGGGTACTTCTATGACTGGCAAAACGACACTGGCCATGTCGGTAAGATATACGACTGCTGATTATATGTGTGGGGTTCAAATCCTGGACTATCCCGTCACTGCTATCGCATCAGAGAGATGAAACTGGCGTTAACATCAGCTTTACAGTTTTTTAGCTATTTGAAACACATGGAAAAGCAACAGTTCAACTTTTTAACACTTTTTCACCATTTAATGC
This sequence comes from Enchytraeus crypticus, assembly GCA_905160935.1. NCBI lineage: Eukaryota > Metazoa > Annelida > Clitellata > Enchytraeida > Enchytraeidae > Enchytraeus > Enchytraeus crypticus. The sequence goes on from CAJHZI010000466.1 coordinate 430,945, forward strand.
TATGCTACGATAGTTGTGTAGAGAAGTTTATAAACCTTTATTTTGCGTGAATCTCAAACAAGCAATTGTGTCTTCTGACTCAGTGTTAGTTTTGTTCACCTTTACAATTTGCATAATTATATATTTATACGAGCTAAGATATTTTTACAGACATCTCGATCATAATCTATTTCAAAAATACACGAATCTCATATGTAATCTTTATTTCTTAAATATAAAGTGAGATTAATGCTTATTAGAAATTCTAGAATGCGACAGTCAATTATGATATTCCACTTTAGGCCATATTTGAACCAGCTAAACCGGAAGAAATACGCAATTTTATTCTTCGCTCTACCGACTCATCTTGCTGCCTTGATGTTATTCCTACACGCTTACTGAAATCCTGTTGTATCTCCTTTGCTAAAAAGCCTTCTCTACCAAAAGATGATCTTTCCAGTTACCGTCCTATTTCCAATCTTAACTTCATCTCTAAACTTCTTGAAAAGGTAATTTATACCCTCATTTATACCCAATTTATGCACTCATCTTGATTCTTTCCCTTCTCTCTCTCGTTATCAACCTGCCTATAGAAAACTCCATTCTACTGAAACCGCTCTTCTTCGTATACATAATGATCTTACCTTGGCCATGAGTAGTAAACAGGTTTCTGCCTTGGTTCTTCTAGATCTCTCTGCTGCCTTTGATACAATTGACCATGGCATCCTAATAAATAGGCTTAAATCTTGTTTTGGCATACCTGATTCTGCCTTTTCCCTTCTCACATCATATCTCTCATGTCGCACACAATCTGTTGTTATTGGTCAAAATCGCTCTTCTGAACTACCCCTCCTACGCGGTGTTCCTCAAGGTTCAGTGTTAGGTCCATTGCTCTTCTCTTTATATATCACACCTCTTAGCTACCTGCTTGCTCAGTCCTCCATAAATTTTCATTTTTATGCAGACGACACACAACTATGTATTTCTTTTTCTAATCATGATTCTGATCAAAAACTGGCTCATCTCTCATCCATTCTTGACAAGGTTTATTCCTGGTTTTGTGCTAACCGTCTTGCTGTTAATCCTTCCAAAGCTGAATACCTTTTAATTGGCACTCCTTTGCAAAGAAGTAAAATTACCAATAACTCTGTTAATTTTCAGAATCTTGCTCTTTCACCTTCTCGATCTGCCAAAAACCTTAGAGTCATATTTGATGAAAACCTTGACTTTAAATCCCAAATCTCTTCTGTTTGTCGCGCTTCTTTCTTTCAGATTCGTCAGATTAGGCAAATACGTCCATCCCTTACTAGAAATTCAGCCACTATCCTTGCTAATTCTATAGTTCATTCAAAGCTCGACTACTGCAATTCATTGGGTTGCCTACTTCTTCTCTCAATCGTTTGCAGCACGTCCAAAATTCTCTAGCACGTGTTGTTTGTAAGTCCTCTCGACTTCAATTTCGCTCTCTTTCTCTTCTACGCAGTCTTCACTGGCTCCCTGTTAATCAACGCATAAAATATAAAATAGCTCTATTAACTTTCAAACTCTGCGAATTGGCAAGCCTTCTTACTTATCGGAAATTCTTCTTCCCTATCGCCCCTCATGTACACTTCGCTCCACCGATGCCAATCTTCTCTCAGTTCCAAATATTCTTTCGTCATTGGGCAGACGTTCATTTTCTTACGCAGCACCCACAATCTGGAACTCTTTACCTGCTAATCTTCGCTCTTATTTTTCTCATTCAACATTCTCTAGCAAGCTTAAAACTTACCTTTTCCCACCATAGACATAATCAATCTACCCTGACCATTTTTTGATCACCGGACTGGCTTTCGTTTAGGACCTTGCTTATCCTCAGCACATTTCTTTCGCAGATTGGTCAGGGTGAATTGATCTGTAGTGATATGTGCTGTTGGGGACGTCCCTGACATCATCCCTGGATGAGGAAACGGACGTTAAACCTTTATTATTATTATTATTTAAAAGCAGGATTTCAGTGGCAACAAAAGTGAAAACCGCAGCTTACTTCTAATAATAATAACAATAACAACAATTAGAGTGTTAGTCATCAATGACAACATCCAGTACTATTGAGACAAAATCAAGCCGGCGAGCAAAAAAAAGAAGGTCCAAAAACGGTGCAAATTCCAAAATACAGAAATTCAGTCCAAAGTAAAGGGAGTTAAAGAAAAGATGGTTTAGGCGCAGGTCGCTGCTCATGGACACTGGATGGAAAAGAGAGATGGAAAAGATCTATTTTTTTAATTCGCAAATATTCATCAGCAGCATGATAGAATTCTATCATGCTGCTAATGAATATTGCGAATTTTCAACTACGACGTGTCTCAGTCGTGAAGCAAATGTATTTTTTGCATATGCTACAACGGCCTTACTGTTTTCTTAATCAAATCGAGCACTTACTTAATTAACGACTTTCCAAAACAGAAGTTACCTAACCACGAAATTGAATATCAGGACTTAGTAAGTTAGCGGATGATATGGTCCTTGTGAATAGTAGTTAATTATTAGCATTACGCCTCAGCGCCTCTAGTTGTTGCTCTTGTTCCAGAAGCTTGGCCTTAAGTCTGTTTATTTTCTCGTTCTGAGGATGTCTGGAAGAAAGAATATGAGAACTAGCGGCAGTGACGTCATCCACTGCAGACACAGCAGTCACTGTAGAGTAGTTCCCAGGAGTACTACAGCTCTTTCCAGCATATTATCTCTTGGGTGGACCCCGAGGATTAAGCGTAACTTCCGTGTTATCCAGCAGACGTGCAGAAGGTTTTCTCTTTCTACCGCATCTGCTCGTAGTCTCTTCAATGAAAGAGGCGAATCTATTAGTTCTCTGAGCTCTACTACTAGGAGTACTAAAGCTGTGTGATTCAGACGAATCCTCGTCTAACTCATTCTTCATCGATACGAAATTGCAAACATCGGTGCTCGGAGAAACTGAATATACATCCCCAATGGTCGGCTCTTCTTTTACCGATAGAGCTTCATCCTGGTCCATGCTACCTGAAATCATTTCAGGATTTAACAAAGGCCTGCGAGAATTAGCCGATGAAGATATCATAGCCACAGACGACTCGCATGGAAGTGAAGTGAGATTACTTGCATGAGACTCGTGAAGTTTGTGTTTCACTGACATCGCAGCAGAGTTTAGACTCGTGAATGACCTATCATTTACTTCAGCTGTTGTAGTTGAAGCTAGCGACCTCTTTACTGTTTTGACTGACGAAGAAGCAGAAGCAACTATAGCTCTTCCTAGCGGAGAATTTAAGTTAACTGACGATATGGATAGCGCAAGTTTTTCCATGAGTACATAGCAGTTCATAGTTGCAATAGACTCATCAGAGACACGCAAAACATTTGCAGCTGGTATGCAATGAGAATCGGCACACAGAAGTTTTTTTCTTGATCTGCCGACAGTCTTCTTAGGTTCACCACAATCTTTAATCGTTGGTCTTCCGACAAGCATCTTTCGATGTTTTTTAATCTTAGCACTTCTATTTACGACTACACCTTTAATCTCTTGTGCTTTAGGTGAAATGACTGTTGCTACTTTATGCATTGTAGGAACCTCAAGGAAACTGGGCACATGCGCTTCATTTACAGCAGGTGACTTAGCAAAACTCTCTGAGACATCAGGCAATACTTGACAACCGATATAGGAATGATCCTGTAGTATTGTTCTTAGAGGATGAGGAATGCCACGGATCCTTATATCCTCTTTCAAGCCAAGCTTCACATCAACACTATCATCCTCAGGGTCCGACGCTGTACTGAATCTTTTCCCTCTACTAGCTACCCTGATAGGGACATCTAATCCATCTTCACTAAAAGCATTTAACTCATCAGATATACGGTTTTGATCTATCGTACCAATTTCTAAATATTTCTTCACACGAGCATCCTTAATAGTATCCCATACTACTGCAGTATCATTTGTTAATTTTAATTCTTTGTCAAGTTCTTCGATTAGTTCAATTTCACTGGATGATTCGGTCTCTGATGATTCCTCATCATAGTCAGCCGCTGCTGACTCATCTTCATCTGAAATAACAGCCGATTCATCTTCCCCGCAGTCAGAATGATCAGTGACACAATCGTTCTGATGCTGAGATGACGCATCATTAATGTCCTCACACGTTAAAGTCAGCTCCATTTCGTCTTCGTCCGAGTCAACTGACAATGATTCAACTGAACCAGCGCACGAATTAGACGATGCAGACTTTTCAAGCCTATCAGATATACTGATTGAGCCCAAAATTGCATCGGCATTCCTAACGGCATTGCTGTCACTAGAACTGTTACTATGCACTACGTGTTCAGCAGTAGAAAGCAATCTTTCAACGTCCCATGCTGAGCGTTTGATGTTTTCCAACATGTTGTTGGGATTATTCTCCAACAGAGTAAAGTCATTAACAGCTCTCGATGATGAATCGGCTACTAAATCTCGTCCAAAGCTAAAACATTTAGCGGCATGCATTTTTTTGTTTTGCGCATTGCCCTGTGATGCAATATTACTTTGAGAACATGCCTTTAGAATACTTTGCAGCAAAACAGTTTCAGGATCTGAATTCTCTCCACAGTGACCATCGGCCGTATTTGAGTTTTTACTTGTCACGTTGTTCATAAAACTTACAGTAGGTTTTGAACGGGACCGACATTTCTGAGGATTATTCTCCTGATGGCCATTTTCCTGCGTTACCTCTTGACCATCCTTCAACACTTTATAAGTTACAATGCATTTTCTCTCGGCACCTTCACCAATCATCAGAGCGGTTGGCTGCAAAACAGCAGAACAACGTTTGCCTCCAGTTAGTAACGGATGAGAAAATGAGATATATGGCTTTAAAAGTTTGCTTGATATACTTCCTTCAATTCTCTTAAAGAATTCCTCAGCAGATGTTGTTGCTATACTAGACCCGTGTTCTGATAATTTCGATGATGATGACAGAAGAGATCTTACAATTTCAGTAATGGCTTGTGCACTGTTCACCTGTGACTGTTGCAAACAAATAACTGGCACAGTCTTTGATTCAAACTGCATCATTGTTATAGATGGCAGATGACTTTTTATCTTTGCAGTAGTTGGCACTGAAGCAGCAGCAGTGGACTCGGCACAAGCCTGCAGACTATTTGGCACAAAAGTGACGTTAGTATTTGTAACATTTGCCTTCGTTGTTTGGGGTGGTGAATAGCTCAGATTTCGTATCGTTGGAGTAATTGGCGATGGATCAGCAGCATTGGACTTTGTCCTCGAAGATGTACTATTTTGAGTAACTGTGGTTTGAGCATTTGAGACATTCATCTTTATCGTTGGAAGTACTGCGTTCTTCGCTGCAGTGGTATCTCTACAGATTGGAAGCACACACAGCGAATTTATCTACGTGCACAAAACAAAAATTATAAAAATAAACACAACTTTTTAAAAATCACTCAGCAGTTCAATCAATCGATCAAATTATATCTTATGCAAGTTAACATAAACGTGAGATGCATTAAAATTAGGCACGTAATAAATGTAAGCAACACACCTTATTACATTTTCTCAAGAATATTCAGAAAAGTCAGACGCTCTTAATATAAAGAAAAAAAGTAAACACGCATATAGTGAAATGATCAAATATGTAGATATCTATCACTTTTTAGTAACATATGTTTAATCCGTTAGGCAATTTAGTCCATTTTCCGTATAACCAGTCCAGTGAATGTCCGAGATTCTACTCTCTGATCAGCGTGGCTAGGATTCAAACCCGTGAGAGTTCCATTCACCTCAGGATCTGTCATTTAAAACTTCATGACGTTACCCCTACGCTATTGAGACATTCAATAATAATAACTGCCATTTCAACAAGAATATGTTATAGATAATTAGGCACTTGATCCTTCACAAATAGCTCATTTAAAATGAAACAAATATCTAATAGAAAATGAAACAAAGGGACAGTCTATGCAAAAACTTAACACCTGTAAACATTTAATGACACAGCACTGAATCACAGCCAGTAATTTTGGTCACGTATTAAAAGCAATTAAATGCAACACAAATCCTCCTTCACTTTTCACACGGCTGGCTGGTTAGTATATAGCCTTGTTTTCGTTCAAGAGCTTTGCGTAAATTCGAAGAGCTTCAGTAGTAAAAATAGTCATGTTAATTTTTAATTGTCATGCTGCTCTCAGATCAGCGCGGCCGAGATTCGAACCAACCCGCGCTGATCTGAGAGTAAAAATACTTATCAAATAAAAAAATGACTACAAAGTGAAAAATATGATTTGTTATTATTTATTCACAGAAAATTTATGTATAAATTTATCAGCGCGGCTGAGATTCGAACCTACCCGCGCTGATCTGAGAGTAAAAATACTTATAAAATAAAAAATGACTACAAAGTGAAAAATATGATTTGTTATTATTTATTCACAGAAAATTTCTGTAGTATAATGACGATCTTCAAAAATAAGCATTTAAAAAATCAACAAATTCGTACAATAAAAACAAAATAAATAATGGACGAATAAACAAAAAATAATGGTCGTTGTTTACAACTTTAAATTAAATAACAACGCTATTTAAAACTTTCAATAAGAATAGTCATATCATAAACCTAATATTTTTTAACTTCACCTGTAACTCTAACCGTAATCTTAACCCTAAAACTTATATTCAATTATGAATAGACTTCAAGACAACTAAAGTGTAAATTTAAAATTTAATGGTCAGAAGATGTTGTATAATTGATTTTCTTTACCCTTTCTAGGGTAATAGCAGTGCTGCCAGTTCCCCCTAAAAAGTTTCGTTAGTAGGTCAAAAACAACATATTACAGGGGCCCGAAAAATTCTGGCCGTTTTCCTAACTCTCAATCCTCAATTTAACCACTGCCATCAATGATGGGCAAAATGCTTTTCAAAACTGTTTTGAAAAGTATTTTGAAAATACTAAAATAAAATACTTTTACAAAGTATTTAAAAAGTAGAAACTTAAATAGTATTTTAAATATACTTTAGAAAATACGATCCTAAATTTTTTTCAAGAGAATGTCAAATAAGTCACTACACAAATTACATTATAATTTGCACATAAATTATAGTTGGTTTAAATAATTAATTTCTAAATAAAATAGTTTTAAAGGTTAAAATATTGTTTACAATTTTAAATGTAAAGCCTTCTTTCATAAATCTTGATATTAGAAATTTCATTTATTTCTTTAAAATTGATAAAATTGCTTTTACCGAAAGAAAAACTAATTATATTCAATAATAAATAGTTTGACCAACAGATCATGCCTTAAGATCAATCTAACATAGATGAAAGATGTTTCTTTAAAATTTATTTAAATTAGGATAATTATTAATTAAAAATAAAGTAACTTTATGTAAGATTAATTAAGATGATTACAATAATTGTTATTTGATTAAAATACATTAGAAATAGACACACGTGCCTGCCAAACAATCAATTGCTTAATTATAGTTATAGTATACATGTGTGTGTATATATATATATATATATATATATATATATATATATATATATATATATATATAGATGTTTTTCTCTTTCAACGTTCTCTAGTAAGCTTAAAACTGACCTTTTCCCACCATAGACATAATCAGTCTACCTTGACCATTTTTTGATCAGCGCGGATTGGCTTTCGTTTAGGACCTTACTTCTCCTCAGCACATTTCTTTCGCAGATTGGTCGGGGGGTGAATTGATCTGTAGTGATGTGTGCTGTTGGGGACGTCCCTGACATCATCCCTGAATGAGGAAACGGACGTTAAACCTTTATATATATATATATATATATATATATATATATATATATATATATATATATATATATATATATAATATAACAACAATAATAAATAATAATAACAACAATTAGAGTGCTACAGTCATCAATGACAACATCGAGCACTATTGTGACAAAATCAAGCCAGCGAGTAAAAAGCAGGTCCAAAAGCGGTGCAAATTCCAAAATTCAGAAATTCAGTAATGTAAAAAGTAAACACGCATTATAGTGAAATAATCGACTGTGTTGATATCTATCAATTTTTAATACCACATGTTTAAACCGTTAGGCAATTTAGACCATTTTCCGTATAACCAGTCCAGTGAATGTCCGAGATTTTACTCTCAGATCAGCGCGGCTGGGATTCGAACCCACGAGGGTTCCATTCACTGCAGAATCTGTCATTTAAAACTTCATGACGTTACCCCTACACTATTAAGATATTCTGTATATTCAGTATATGTAGACTTTCTTGACTCTAAAGTCTTTTAATCCACCTAACAGAGGAAGGCAACTGGAAACCACCTCAGAAGCCATACTTTCCCTTAGCTATAGGCTACATAAGGTATGGATAATACATAAACTTTGTGACGGGATTAACTTGTTGATCTAAAGAGTGCTCTTTTGGAGCGATCGAAAAAGCACTTTGAGTATGAATATGTACCTTGAACCTGCCACTTGCAGTGCACTGAAGAGAGCAGAAGAGAGTATACTGGTTTAAGTTATTGGGAATTAAAGTATTCCGAGTGGCCATATAGGCCGCTTTCTTATACTTATCGCCTTTTAGCATGTGTTTAGCTGCTCCCCCATTGTTTTTGATTGTTCTACACGTGGTTATCGGTATGCAGTGCACTATCCTTCTTTTTCTTTCTTAACTTAACTAAAGCGCAAGATCTACATAGTTTCGTTGTTTTATTTAGTTTTAAAGATATATAGAGCTAATTGTCGCAGAGATCTCATCAACAAAAATTTAAGCAAGTGATTTTGCTGAATTCAATGCCTGTTTCTTACTACTATTGCAAATCGCATAGTTAAACTGCTTTAAGTGTCTTATTTCTACTGAGAGCGTGCGCTACTGCTAATATTACACTCTTTTTCAGCAAGCTGCAAATCAACGTGAATCTCATCGAGCGCGCAGTAACAACGCAAAACATTTCTTTCTCTTCACGATTTACCATTAACTTCCTAAGTACATCGGACGAATCACACGTCTTCTGTTTCGACGTGTAATCATTTATAGAAATTTCTAGCTCGGCTGTTGATTGTTTTTGAGGGTCAATTTTGGTAAGTTTACGATTAACCTAAGCAAATTGTTGCTAGTGTTGTTAGGATTGTTAAAGTTTTGTTAAGATTTACCATCATATTTTGAATCATTATGTCACTTCACCTGTCACCATTCAGCAATGTATTTTTATTTTAGCAATTTAGATACTAGTATTGACTGGACTGAAACGTCTTCAAGCAAGCAAAATTTATCAAAGCTATTGTTTGTTTTCCATTGATATGTTTACCAATTAACTTCTAGTGCTATTGGATTACAATTAGCCTATTATACTTCCGTACTGTTCTCGTTTGCTTGCATAATTACCCACTATTATCTATGCTGTATACTTCCGACATACATTTTCAAATTATTCTCAGACTAATAAACTGGAATAATTTATTTCATTTAAACAAATTGTCCTTGAAGGCATTTATTAAAAAGATAATCTGGGTGTTGAATCCTAGCTGTAATTTGAACACCTGATTAAGTACAAAAATCTGAATAAATGTAATTACTATGTTTGATTTGAGGTTTAGCAAGTTATTCTCTCCTTCTGGAGGGTTAAACCTCAGATTAAGGGTACTCCACTGTGTTTGAAGTAGCTAACCCTGTTTTGAAGTAATCTGATTGACAGAGCGTAAACTATAGATTAGTCACAATTTGGTATTCTGTAAGCTTGAATTCGTGGTTTAAAGTGAGGTGTAGCTGCACCTTTGTTTTCTGAGGTTTTTTACAACGCGGTGAGGTTTACATTAGGGTTAGCTTGTCTTTATTCTCCTGTTACGCTTTTAAGTTCGTCGTAGCTCTAAGTTAGCAATGTTAGAAATTAAAATTCTTACAGTCGTACAAGCTAAGCAGCTTCAAAATTTCACCAGATCTGTAATCTTGACAATATTCCACTATCTTAATTTAAAATTTAATTTTATAAGCTATTTATTATGATCAGACCAATGACTATCACGCCGATATAGCAGTACGGAGCAAGTTCTGTATGATAAAATGACGTTATAATCCTGCTTACATAATTTGCTAACTTTTATGTTAATAATATTCAGTGTCATATTCAGGGTTTTTGTAGAAACTAATAATATTTCTGAGATAATAGGAGATTGGCTCCTTCTCGATACACATTCATCTAGATTTGGTTTACTTGTTGTCTTATGTGGCTTACCATATTTTGTTTGGTATGTGTATTCAGTAATAGAAGTGTTACCTTTTATTCAATTAAATTTTTACGTATGCTCTTTTGAGGTTACATGCCTTTGTTGTTTTTTGCTAAATAAACATATATATTCTTTATTCTGTTTTACAATCTCAATTGGATACATACAATGATTATGAAACTGAAGAATTTGTTTATGGCGATGCGTCATTCTTAATAATAATGTATATTTTACAGGTGAAGGTGAATTTGTGGTTACTTGAGAAATTCTATTTGCAAATATGGCAGACAAGACCAAGTAAGCCCTATACATATTTATAATAAATTGGTGAATTACAGTCAAATCCGTTTGTATGCCTTTTAATATGATAAGCTGAATTTAATTCTAAACTTTCAAAATTTTGAGTTATTGTAGTTATTTGGATCGATATTTATTTTTACAGTGTGTTGAAGTAGGTAATATGCCAATTTATTTATTTTAGCTTATTGCTCCCCAACAATTCTAATGACATTTACGTTTTAGATTTATCTCTTTTATTTTGCCATTGATAATTGCGTTGCAGCATTTTTTAGACAATAGTTTTTGAGAAAATTGTGTAAGTCGGGTAAGCAATATTAACATGTTAATGGTTGTTATGTCGTTATAATCAATCCAATAATTGTGTCTGTTAGCATCCCTTGATATATGGAAACCGACTTTCAGCTTTTATTTAGATATTGATTTTTAGATTTTTAATTTTAAAATTTTTTGTTTCTTGAAACTAGTTTTGATATAAATTAATCTAGTTTTGATGTAAATTAAACTGGTTTTGTACGTATTTATATATATATATATATATATATATATATATATATATATATATATATATATCTACGTATTTATCTTGTATGTTGTTTCAGAGGAGCTGGAGACGGGAATCGTAAGTAGTCTAATCATTTACCTGGTGCTTGATATAGTTGTGAATGACAGCCTTGCGCTATTTTGTTATGAACTATACTTTCTACTTATTAGCTTCAAGTTAATGCAAGTTTATTTGAAGAAACTTTTAAAATGCTAGAATGCTGAGACTATTTGTTTAAAGCAAATGCTATATTAATGCTAGTGATTATAGTTCTGAGAAATTACAGTGTATTTTGTGTCTTTTATAACCGATATGCCATATGTATTGTTCTTACAATGAAGTTTTAACAAGCTGACCGATGTTTTTGAAATCTAAAGGACTTGACCAGCAGCTAATTCTTCCAATGATAAAGTAATTTCTTTTGAATATCTTAATATCTTTAATAATGGGAAAGTTAATATGGGCGGTGGTGATGATGATGATGATGAGAATGGTGACGATGATGATGATGATGATGATGATGATGGTGATGTTGACGATGATGATGGTGATGATGATGATGATGGTGATGATGATGAGAATGGTGACGATGATGATGATGATGATGGTGATGATGATGAGAATGGTGACGATGATGATGATGATGATGGTGATGATGATCGTGATGGTGACGATGATGATGATGATTGTGATGTTAGTGACGATGATGATGGTGACGATGATGATGGTGACGATGATGATGATGGTGATGATGATTAGGGCAGTGGTGATGATGGTGATGTTGATGATGATGGTGATGATTATGATGGTAATGGTGATGGTGATGACAATGATAATGGTGATGATGATGATGATGATGATTGTCTATACTGCGTGTTCACAGATGGTGACGAGGCTGCCACCAATGAGATCAACAAGCAGCTGATGAAAAACCCTGAAGTGCTGGCCGCTCTGCAGAGACAGCTTGCTGATATGGGTCCATCTCCTGCTGACTACGTTCGCAGGTTTATTGATTGATTGGTTGATTGATTATTTTGATGGTTTGATTGATTTTTTATTGATCTTTATGACACTTCAAATATGTCAGCAGGATATCTGGGTATGTCAGTTCATAATTAGTTAATCAAGCGCTTAAACATCCACAGATGCTATTAGATCTTGATCATTGAAAATATTCAAGAGTTATAATGTTTAATTCACCGAAGCATTGAATTAAATAATTATTAAGAATACTTTAACAATGGTTTCTTAAATTATGTTTACTTTTGAGTTTGAACTTCCAATGCAAACAAAAAATGCAAGAATTGTTCTAAAATAACAGTAGCAATTAGTTTTAAATAATAAAAATTTCTTGTGTAAAGTATCTACTTAATTTTCTTTATTTAGACTAGCAGGGTTTTTCCCTTGTTATGTCCGGGTTGTTTGAAGCATAGACCAACAGCACGTCGTAGAAGGCAACTGACGCACTAAGATCCAAACCACCGTCGGAATGGGCATTCGGCTGGTGAGCACCTAGGCTTCATTGCTACGATAATTTCAATGAATGGAAAGACTAGTCGGGACCTCTATAGTGTCCTGGTTTCCTCCATGGCATAGTTTATACAATTGATAGAAAAATTAATTTCACTACACATTCGTTGAGGCAATAGTTGTAATGTTAATATATATATATATATTAATTTTGTAGCCTTCCTAAGTCAGTAAAGCGAAGAATAAAGGCTCTGAAGAAACTACAGGCTGGAATGAACAAGATTGAGAGTGAATTCTTTGAGGAGGTACACCAGCTCGAATGCAAATATGCCGCTAAATACGAGCCTTTTCTGCACAAGGTTTGTACAGTTAGCTCATTGTTACTGTCATTCTTATTATATCTGTTATTATTACTATTTGAATATAATAATATAAATCGAATTGAGTTGTTTGAGCAGTGAGATTGTATTTGTGATGGTATTGTTGTAACTTGTGTGGTATTGTATTGTAGAGAAGTGTAATTGTATTAGTGATTGTATTGTATGTTATTGTATTGTAGAGAATTGATGTAATAATAGTGACCGTATTGTATTCTGTTGTATTGTGTAGTAGTGAGATTGCTTTACTGACTCTACTTTATGGTATTGTATTGTTGAGAAGTGAGTTAGTAATAGTGATCATATTGTGTGGTATCGTATTGTGTAGTAGTGAGATTGTAATATTGACTCTATTGTATGGTATAGTATTTTTTATTGTATAGAAATGAGATTGTATTATTGATCGTATTGTATGGCATTGCATTGTAGACGTGAAGTTGGAAGTGCTATTATATTGTAGTGAGATTGTTTTAGTGATCGTATCGTATTGTATGGTATTGTAGAGAAGTGAGATTGTATAGTGATAGTATTGTATTGTGTTGTAGTGAGATTGTATTAGTGATCGCATCGTATTGTATGGTATTGTAGTGAGATTGTATTGAGATTGTATTAGTGATCGTATTGTATGGTATTGTAGTGAGATTGTATTGAGATTGTATTAGTGATCGTATTGTATGGTATTGTAGTGAGATTGTATTAGTGATCATATTGTATGGTATTGTAGTGAGATTGTATTAGTGATAGTATTGTATTGTATTGTAGTGAGACTGTATTAGTGATGGTATTGTATGGTATTGTAGTGAGATTGTATTGAGATTGTATTAGTGATCGTATTGTATGGTATTGTAGTGAGATTGTATTAGTGATCGTATTGTATGGTATTATAGTGAGATTGTATTAGTGATCGTATTGTATTGTATTGTAGTGAGATTGTATTAGTGATCGTATTGTTTGGTGTTGTAGAGAAGTGAGATAGTGACGGCAGCCGTTGAGCCAACTGATGCAGAATGTGATTGGCCGAGTGATGAGGAGGATGAGCTCGCTGTAAGTCTTGTTACCTCTTGTTGCCTCTTCTTGTTCTCATTTTATACGTGCAAATCTCTGGGTCCATGTTTCACATACTTATAAATTGATATAATGGCGTGGTCCAAACCAAGGTTTTTACTATCTTGGTTTGGACCAAGCTATTATATGGATGTGAAACATGGACCTTAAGGAAGGAAGATATTAGGAAATTAGAGGCACTGGAAATGCGGATATGGAGAAGAATGGAAAGGATTAGCTGGACTCGAAAGGTTACAAATGAGGAAGTTCTAAAAAATAAGAAAAAAGAAATGAAATGATAAAGTTGCTAATGTTATATACATATATGGTTTGATACAGATATAAATTGCAGGATTTATGTTTAACACATGTATTTTCGTTGGTTTATACTACAAGGGTCTCCTGCGTAATGCAAACTAATAGAAGAAAATGAAGTGGTTAAAATGAATTTATGTTCTGTTAAAATTGTGTAATTGCAGGGGTCGTAACTCAGAACCACTATTTTCAAAGATTGATTTTTTGTGCACGAAGTAATTCCTTTCAGCTTGGCTAGTCTGCTCTACCGTGTCATTTCAATATTCAAGACTATATTTGATGTAATGATACTACAGGAAGAGATGCAGAACAAGGCAAAGATTGAGGAAAACGCCGCGGCGGAAGATACAAAGGGAATTCCAGAGTTCTGGTTAACTATCTTCAAAAATGTTGACATGCTTGCCGAAATGGTTCAGGTTTGTCCGTTAACTCATGCTATCTGTACGTCTTTGTTACTGCTTAGGGTCGAGTCTTGAGATTTGCATGGATAGGTCCAAGTTGATCAGATGCCATGCTTTAGATGAGACTTGATTGGATGATGTATAAATTATTGTAAATATCATTATGTAGTACAATTGATTTCAATCATGCAGTGAATTAATTTTTGACTTCTAACAGAACATGATAGGAAGTATTGCAGATACTTCACTTTAGCGAAGTGGTGTTTTGGAAACTGCTCAATACTCTCAAGCTTTGAACTGTTTTATTCTGCGTCAAGTGGAAAACTTGAGGCAGAATTTTATTATAAAACAATTTAACTATTTGTTATACCTTCATTTCAGTCATCCTTCAGTAGTATCATTAGCAGTATGTATTAGCTTAATGAGAATACAAAACGATGAGTATGCTGAAGATAATTCTTGGATAGACTATTTTATTTGACGTTAAAAAAAGCTAAAGGTAATGTTAGCGTCAGTTTCCTCACTCGAAAGCAATGTCAGTGACGGGCAAGCCCAAGTTTTGAACCCCGTACTTGCTGATTAAATGATATTCAGTTATATTAACAGTTAACATTTGTTATTTTAATATATAGGAACACGATGAGCCGATACTAAAGCACTTGCAGAACATTAAGCTGCAACTGAACAGCAATGCAGTAAGTATTACTTTCCTGAACTGAATTGGAAGGCTTGTGACATTTAGAACTTTACGTGGTAATGAAAATGATTAATTAGGCAAATCTTTTCTCTGTTTTTTGAAAAAGTTATCTCTTTAGTTTTTGAAAAGATTGCGAAACAGGAGTTATAGTGATTGTAGTGCATATTAGTTGCAATTTGAGCTAAAGAGCATTGAAATACTTATTGGATAGCTATTAGCTCTTCTGGTTTTCTTTTATCTTATATTTTATTTTTAATCTCAATTTAAAATTATACCCCTGCCTATTTTGTATGCACGAAATCACCTATTATCGTTATTTATATTATTTTTGCAAGAAGTTCACTATAGTTCACATTTAGTTTTTTTTTCCAGCTGCATTTGCTTTTTTGTATGTTTTGTATGTGAACTCTACAGGGTTGATTGACCCAGTTTAGTGTTCTTATTGAATTGAATTGAAAATCATTATAAAGTCACTAAGTAAAAATGATTCACATTTCATATAATGAATTATTTTATCTTACTTTAGTAAATAAATCTAGTTGAGTTAGAAAAGCATTTCACTTTCTATGGTAGTTCTATACATGCTCAATGCCTATTTTTTGCAGGGTTTCACTCTGGAGTTTGTATTTGAGCCTAACGAGTACTTCACCAATACATCTCTCACCAAGGAATATATCTACAGATTTAAAGTTGATGATGCAAGTCCACTTTCGTACGAAGGACCTGAGATTATTAAATGCAACGGGTAGGTGTGATGGCATTTGCTTAGTGTTGATTGATATATATGCTGGCATTATTTACCAGGATGGAAGAATGATTTCTATGTTGAGTGTAGAAAAGCTAATGTTAACGTCAGTTTCCTAACTCGAAAGCATGTTAGGGACGGTCTTATAGTCTTTGTGTGTCTTGCGATAGAGTTGTGCCCTGGAATATCATATCACTAGTAATATATTCTATTTTTACTCTATTTTGTAATTTCAGCTGCACGATTGATTGGCAGAAGGGGAAGAACGTGACTGTAAAACTAATCAAGAAGGTTCAGAAGCACAAAGGTCGTGGAACAAAGAGAACCGTTACTAAAACAGTTCAGGCTGATTCGTTTTTCAATTTCTTCAACCCACCACAAGGTATAAACTCCTTAATCTGCAAGCTTTACAGCTACGTCAACTACTCACTCTTAGTGGTAGTAAAGATATGTTAGCCATTGATATATATTTATAAATGAGATTTAAAAGGGTGAGAGTTTGAGATATATGAGATTAATTCCTTACTGAAGTAATCAGAGAGTAGAAGGTGAGGTGTACACTTAATAGATAAATGATATCATATTAACCATTATATGCTAAGAGATACCTTTGCAATTAACGATTTTGCAATGATTATAATTTGCACTTGACTTGAGAACCTAAGGTGACTGCTTTATGAATATCTCCAACCTAACTGTCCAATATTATTAGACATCATAATTTCTGTAGAACATGAAAATTATACTAAGGCTCTGTTTGGATATGATAAAGTGAAGAAAAGTTCTATCAACTTTTGTATTCAGTTAGTAATTAATTATAAAATAGTCTGTGTCTTAGTAGTTGAGCTAAGAGGTTCTTTGAAATTAAAAACACATTTGATCTTGTGCTTGTGTGCTAAGATCTAATGACCCAGGTAGTGCCAGCCAATAGCAGCGCTCATAAGCTTTGATTTATTGGAAATCCTATCATACCAACTCTACTTGCAGTTGGGAGCCGAAAAAGGTTCATAGAACGCAAAAAAAGAGTTTAAATTACAGTGTCTATCGTGAACCCTTCTATAACTTGGTAACGGCAGCCCATATCGTCATTAAATAAAATTTCCAATCAGTATATTTAAATAGTTTTTATTAGAGCTTAGTTATTAGTTTCGTGCACCTGACATGAAAATATTTATAAATTGGCTTTCATGGATGGACTTCATATTTTTCTGTTAATTACCATCTTTCTTCTAATGACTGTTTGATATTGCAGTTACTGAAGGTGAAGAACCAGTAAGTATTTAAACTCTCCATTTTGTGTTATGATTAAATTCTTTCTTTTCTGATAACTTTTTCTGATTCACTCGTAATGTGTTTGTTGTGGGTGCGTGTTGTTGTGATTTATGAAATGTTTCGGAACTAAGCCATTACACTGATTTACAGAAATTTTGCACAACTTACAACATTATACTTTTCTTATGTAATTTTTTGCGCTGATTTCAAATCTGCTTTTGGTTTTGCTCCCATCACCCTCAGTTGCTGAGATATTGAGACTTATATGATTTTAAAGTTTTAGAGAATTATAATTTTTGAACAAATATTTTAGTCGTAATATGTATTATATATATAATTATATAACTTCAATTTAGTAATATAAAATTTGTATATATCTTATATATTAGAGAATAATGCTAAATATTAATTAATTAGAATGGATTTCTACGTTTTATGAAATTTCAATAGTCTAGTAAGCATTACAATGATAGAATTGAGTAAAACTTATTTAAACACCACAATTTCATTTCGCCTGTAATTAATAAATGCTTTACATGCCAATATTAATTATTTTGCTAGTCTAACTTGTCAATTTATAGTCACCGTGTACGAGATATTGCAACAGTAGCTTGAGTGTGTCATATCATCTTGAAGAGCCTTTGTGAGCATCTGAACCTTGACGTTAAACACAATACCACTTTCCTATCTTCTGTCTCCTGTAAAAATGGCAGCACTGCCAACATCAATTCCAGACCGCCCTGGAGGATCATCAAAGTCTGCTAGGCGTTGTAGTGTGAGCAATCCAGACAAGTTCTGCTCCGTCTGTGGATAATTTGTGCCCAAGAAGAACATGAGAAAGATCTCAATCCATGATCGAGCAGCATATCATCTTTACTGTGGATGTAAAATGGGCAATCAAGATAAACAGTGGGCTCCACATGTAATCTGTTCTACATGCTCAATATCGCTTGGTGAACGGTTGCGTGGTACAAGGAAATCTATGCCGTTTGCTGTGCCCATGGTGTGGCGTGAGCCTCTTGATCATGTCACCGACTGCTACTTCTGTTTAAGCGTTATAGCTGGCTTTCATGTCAAGAATCGTTGTGATATTACATATCCTGATATTGCTTCAGCCAGGAAACCAGTCCCACATGGTGAGGGTCTTACAGTACCTCAACCACATGTGTCGTATGTTCCTGCAACTGAGAAAGAATCTGATGTGAATATCGACGGAGATATATTACTCAGATTACATCCAGGATGACAATAGTGAGCCGCACCTGATAACAACTGACGAACTGAACGATCTTGTGCGTAAATTGTCTATTTCAAAATCTCAATCAGAACTACTGGCATCAAGATGGAAGGAATGGAACCTGCTGCAGAAGAGAACCATTAAGGCTGTGGTTAGTGGTTTTCTGGGAAACCATCTTGTTCCTAACTGCAAAAAATATGTAAGGAACATGCTGGAGTGCTATCGGCTAATGGGATGCAATATGTCTCTGAAAATACCCTTCTGGGATTCCCATATTGACTTCTTTCTAGAAAACCTCGGAGCTGTTAGGGATGAACATGGAGGAAGCTTCCATCAGGACATATCGGTCATCGAGTCACGTTACCAAGATAAATGAAATGCCTCACGTACTCGCGGACTATTGCTGGATGTTTAATCGTGACGACCCGGATGCCGTACATAGGAGAAAGTCAAACTCTAAGAGATTATGGAAATTATAAGTAGTTCTGTAGACTTATTTATAGGCTGGACTAAGTTTACTTAAGGTTTTTAACTTATCTGAACGTTTTACTAAGATTAATAAAAATTAGGTTGTAAATGTTAAAGAATTACACATTAATATAATGCTTATTTTGGTGCGTAGTTGGTAAAATTTCAAACTGAGATACCTCAAAAACTGAGGGTGATAGAGAAAAACGGAAAACAGATTTGGAATCAGCATATAAAACTCTACTAAAGACACCCTGTGCCATTGTTTGTGCGCATCGAAAAAAATTTTTTGTAGACCAGTGTAATAAAACAGCATTTCTGAAGAACCAGATTAATTTTTATATTTTGTGTAATATAAACTTAATGAATAATTATTTTGAACTTAGAACAAATGAATATGACTTTTCAATCATGTTAATTGTTTATATGTATTGATAATTCTGTACTATGAAAGGAATCTTTTGTGATTATGTATTTAGTGATGTTTTTGCCTTCAACCTTTTTTATTTGTTTATCTTGTCTCAATAATAGTAAATACAAGCATACGTAACTAGCAAATAAATAGATAACAAATAAGTTTTTTAAGAAGTTTTTACGCTCTTTTGTTACCACAAAAGAGCGTAAAGCTCTGTAAGGTAATACAGTCAGTAGCTGCAATTAATTAACTGTTCTTGTTTCTTAATGGAAAACTAATTTATTAGAAAATGAATAGATTTTATTAATTCTGCTGTGTAGTGATTAATTTAATTGGCTGAAATGCTTCCACGAGATTGGATCGTTTTAATTGGCTGTATGTGTACGACAGGATGAGGAGACAGAGTCACTGCTCGGAGCTGATTTTGAGATAGGACACTTCATTCGTGAGCACGTCATACCCAGAGCCGTCCTCTACTTCACAGGAGAGGCATTAGACGACGAGGAAGATGATGTATGACTCTTACTATGCATGAATAATGAAATTTTAAACTCAATGTGTCTTTAAATTTTTGTATAAGAAAACTTTATGTATAGCATTAGCTTTTTTAGCTTTTATATAGTGGTTTTGGCTCGGTATTCCAGATGATAAGAAACTTGTATTGAAGGTGAAAGACGTTGTATAACTGTTGGATATGTTACTATTATGAAGCTACTGTTGATTGAATCAATTTAAAGTGCTTTACCATGTCATTAAGCCTAACAGATCTACTTGCCTAATAGATATATTAGTGAGATCAATAAATGACCTGTATTGAAGGTGAAACTGTATTGAAGGTGAAAGTGTGAGGCTGTGCATGCAAGCGTGTTGTCAGGATGTTATCATTTGTTGATTGATTTGGTTTATTTCTTTCAGTATGATGATGGTGAAGGAGAAGATGAGGTAAGAATTCATATACTTTTTTATTGTAAATTACGCAGCTATGTTCGTGTTTTTAGGCATTACTTTACTGAAAGTCTATTGATAGTGTTATATTAGTGGTTATGCATCTTGACGCGCTGTTCATAGATCAATACTTAGTTTCTATGCATAATTTTAATCAGTAAATTGGTTTCTTTGTCTAATTTAAAAAAGTAATGTTCAGAACCTCTTTTCAGCCCAATTATAGTTTATTTTGTAGAATGATGGCTATAAGTTTGTGCGATCTTAATAATCAGCTTGCAATTATAATTAATTATTGGAGATGGGTCTAATTTCTTGTAAAATATATGTCTGGCAAGTCTTCGTATAAGCTAAGCTAAGCACTTAGCTAACACTTACATATGCCTAAGAGGTAATGTCATGAATTGTTATGTTCCTATTGTGTTTGTATGTACGGTAATATACATACTTTACTGCAGTAAAATACTTTTTTGTTGTAGGATGAAGATGAGGATGAAGAGGAAGATGAGAGATGTTGATGTAAGATTATTTACAATTGTTAACATACCAATCACTTGTTTGTTGTAGAGACTGTTAACTGGCATTAAACTAAGTTATGGATTTGCTTCATTACACTTCTAGAGTTTGCATTGCTTTAATTCTGAACTAACTTGTAAATTTGTGGTTGGTCCTGGAACGTGAAGGCTTTGTAATTTCTTAATGACATATATAACCGATAACTTAAATTGCTTTATGGCCTTTCATCTACAGTTTTGCTTCCTCTTTGCCCTAAGCTGATCGTATTTGTTATCTTTACTAATTTATTTAACTATCTATGTTTATTTGCTGTTAGTCCTTGGTATTAGTAAATGATGAATATTAAAAAGTGTATAGCTGCTTTGATAAACTAAAATAACGTCTTTTAATCTCTGTCATTTTCCCTACTGAATTATCATACTTTATTTTATCATACGTTAATAAAGTGTTAGGCCTTTTTATACACAGGTAAGAAAGAATTTATATGCTATTTTATGTTGTGTTATATATTTGCAGGTGCCGAAGAGTCAGAGAAACATCATTTTATTTAGATGAGTGTTAGAGGACTATTTATGGAACTTCGTTGAAAATTTTCATCCTGTTTCGATACACAGAGCCTTTGTTAATCACTATATTACTTACTGCATGCATTTATATCTTAATCGGATTGCGTGCGGGATGACAGAAAATTCTGTGCTTGCATTGTAATCGCGAGGGCCATTTATAACATTTTATTGGATATTTTCATTGTAGGGAATAAATAGTTAGTCAAGAAGCACTAGCTTGGTTTACTAATAGCTACACGCAGTCTAATTGTTGCGTGCCAGTGTCTTTGCGTTGCAGCAAAGCACGTGCGGCATGGACTGTGTGAATGCTTCTTTTTACTTATGTAGCATTAACCAGGAACATGTTTCATACAAAAGTTTTCTTGTTAGTGTTGCTAATATTTGAATCGGATGAGAAATCATTTGTTTAGTAAAGTTCTGCACTACAATGTTTGTGTGTATGAGTGTAACATTTAGTAACAAAATATGACAGGCTTTGAATCGTTGGTTTCGTCGACTTATCCAGTAACTTTATCATCATCATCATCATCCAGTAATTTAGCTAAGAGAAATTTATACTTCTTCCATCCCTGAAGTCACCTGATTTTAAACTAAACTGTTTTACTTGTACACTGTACTGTTAAATCCTACACGGTCATTAAAACCATATTGTTCTACAGTGTATATCAAATTATAGCGATAGTTCCTACTACAATAAATTAGTTATGCTCGTTTCTGAATCATGTGTAGGTTTATCATTAACTTCTTAAACTTCAAGAGAATGAGGGATAGAGCTATTTAAAGACAAACGAGAGTTATTGAGCAGTCTATTGATAATATAATGACTTTATCACTAGTCAAACCGTTATAGGGCTTAATAGGAGACTAGGACAATACGATCATGCTACAATTATAAACGGAACCGCTACGTTATACAATAACGGCTCTGGTCAATGATATTCTTCGTTTATATTCCAATGTGAACATACATAACCTCTTCTTTGATGATAAGCTTGAGTGAAATACTACTTACTTTTACTTTAAGAAGAATTTATCAAGTAATTTTGATCAAAATATGTTTAATGGCAATACCAAACTCAGTAAGCGGTAACAAATTAGTATTTATTAATTATATTATTTGAATTATATTATGGGGATAGTAATTTAAAGAGAAAGCCACAAGTTAATATTTGCTAATTATTCTAATTATTTTAAGAGGTTAGCGATTTAAAGTGAAAACAAATTAATGTTTTTTAATAATTCTAGTTATTATAAGAGGATAGTAATTTAAATAATAACCGTTTAACGTCGGTTTCCTCATACAATGATGATGTCAGGGACGTCCCCCTCACATGTCACTACAAATCGATTCACCCCAAACAATCTAAAAAAACACATGCTGAAGGGAAAGAAAAAGATCCTATAAGGCGCCGGTCCGGTGATCAAACAACGGTCAGACTAGATGAACAAAAGTCTATGGCGGGAAAAGATGTGTTTTCAACCTGGAATGCATTATAGCGAAATGATCAACTTTGTCGATATCTTTCACTTTTAATGCTGGATGCTTAAACCGTTAGGCAATGTAGTCCATTTTCCGTATAAACAGACCAGTGAATGTCCGAGATTTTATTCTCAGATCAGCGCGACTGGGATTCGAACCAACGAGGGTTCAATTCACCTCAGAATCTGTCATTTGAAACTTAATGACGTTAACCCCTGCGGTATTGAGACATTCAAATTAGTATCGGAAGTATAGAAGTAGTAGAGTATGAGCGAAGATTAGGTTTGCAGATAGATCCAGACAGTAGGATCTAAAACAGAAAAAGAAAGTCTACCTAATATGTGAGAATATTAGGAATTTTGAGCAGTTTGGCATTGGAAGAACGAAGCTTACGAGAAGGTTGATATTGGATTAGGGGATCGGAAAGGTAAGAAGGTTTACCAAAGATAAATGTTTAGAAAGTTAACAGAGCGATTAAAACGCGAAAGAAGAGTGCGAATCTTTCGCAGTTGAACTTTCTGAAACTTAACAGGAAAAGAATGTAAGCCTAAACCGTAATTGTAGGCCTATAACTTAAATATATAGTTTAGTTGAAATGATATAACGCTCCAGCCCATCATCGTCTAAATCATCCTCTATATCGTAATCGGCGGACACGTACAGGCAGAGAGGACATCTGCGAAGTAGATCTTTATAGCAATCGCAACAATATATGCCTCGACACCCGTTCTCATTGCATTCTATGAATCGAGAGTCGTATCGTTTCAAACAAACCAAACAAAGCGTTAATCTTGTTTTAGTCCTCTCAGTTTTTCTTTCACATATTACAGAAATATTTTGTCGTAAACTGATGAGATTCTTGAGTTGAATGGAGTGAAGGTTTGATCGGACAACCCGACTGAGAATAGTCTGCTGTTTCTGTCTTTGAGATGCTAAGAGGTGGTACAACTGCATTGCACGAGATCTGGCTCTGTTTGGATAAAAATAGGCCACGATGTTATTGCGCACTCTAAAAGCATATGCTTTTAACAATACGAGCAGAGTGAATGAAAAGAACAGTAGAGCAAATATGAATAAATTGAGAAGTGAGGGTGGTGTTGCTACTGGAGCACAATGCATTATGCTGGGAAGGAACATGGCGTCAAGACCATGAGATCTTTGAAATCCTCTGACAAACACCTGCAGTAGATCTACAATAAAACCTTCCCCAGAGATATTCAACTTTTGATTAATCTTCGGTAGCAATTCCAACTCGTTTCCAGTTACACTGTCTCGTTCTACAACTAGTAGAATCCAGTAGAGAACAAAATCGAACATATAAACTGTGAAGGCAATGAGTATCGCCAGTGTAACGTTACACAACCCATCTCTGTACATCCGAGATTCGCAGAGACTTAGCTCTGAGCTGCCGCAGTCGACCAGAAAACGTTTCTCGTACTGAGTGAGAGGAAGAACCGAGTCTCCAGTCACTTCCTTCTTCTTTCTATCAATCATTATCATCTCTCTGCCAACGTAGATGTTGTCGTAGGCATCTCTCGTCAGATAGTATTTGATATATAAATAAGCCACGTTGATGAGAAGAAGAATTGACAGAGGAGTCAGCTTGACTAGTATATCAATGACGAGGCGGAATGTTCTCGCAAACAGCTTCATCTCCTCGTCGACGCCTCTTCTGATGTGGAGAATGGCTTCGGTGGAGTTGACTCTGGAGACGTTGTAAGGTTCCGTGGAGATGTAGAACTGGAGAGTGCCTGAGAGGGCCTGTAGGGCGGCCCTAGTTTGATTTATAGCCTCCTGTAACACAACAGAAATAGAAAACATTCAATTAATAAGAATTTAACGTCCATTTTCTCGCCATAAGGAAATGGCAGGGACTTCTCTTGCAGACTCTACACAAACAGTCGCCAAAGCACCACACGATGACGGAACACTGCAGCCGAGAGACACGCGGGAACGCGCGCTCCCCCCCGTGCCCTCCCCGCTCCCGGCCCCGGGGTCCCCCCTTTCGCCCTCGGGGCCCGAGATGGGTTTTCGTTGCCCCGGCCCGTCCCCCTGCCTTGCCCAGCTTGTTTGCCTTGGCTTTGTGCCTCAGCCCGGCGTTTGCCGTTTCCCCTGCTTTTATGGTGCGCGTCGGTGCCCCTTTGCCTTAGCATCCCTCGCCCCTTTTCTTCTAGTCCCCCCCCCCCCCCCCCCCGACTACTCGCAACGGGAATAGATATACACTAATAAAATATGGAACATGAATGTATAATAATATCAATGCACAATACACGAATGAATGTAATATGTAAATATGTAATGTATAATGCATGAGATGTCCTATTTACTATTCTAGAATTCACTGAAACTTTTAAAAGTTTATAAATGATAGGGGATGGAAAAGGTAATTTTTTACAAATAGTCTACATGTACATATAGTCTGTTTCTCTCTGTCTGTCTCTCTTTCCTTCCTCTCTATCTCTCTCTCTCTCTCTCTCTCTCGCTCTCTCTCTCTCCCTCTAATGTACTTTTAAATGACGGTTGTTGTGAAGCAGAGTGTAGAGTAATAATCTTTACGCTCTCTAAAGATCGCCTTTATAAAACATCAAGTTTATGTTAATTACATCACAAATTCTATGCCTTTACCAAAATCACAATGACAAATCAAAATCTATATATCATATGTAATTGGTTTATCATGGTAGGCCTATTACATAGTGGTTTTTCATTGTCTTCCTATATATTTATTACTATACGCCACTGCTACAAAGCCACAAATGAGAAGGTACGCCTGCCTGTATGGTCTCGCCCGCCCACTTGGAGGTGCGGCACCGGTACTCGCTGTCACTGAGGGGGCTACAGACCCTCGTGGCGTTCAGAGGCTCACAGATGTCACTGGTCTGACCCTCCATGCCCAGGTCTGCACTGGGCCTGTATCGATAACATGAGTAGAAATCATGCAAAATAAACATAAAGCCCATATCAGCGTCAGTTTCTTCTCCCGAAATTGATATTCGTGACGGACGAGAGTAGAATTTTAAGTTTTGAACCACGCACATACTGATCCGCGGTGATATATCGTACCGGCATCGCAATTGGCTCTAGCTAGTGACGATGTCGGTATGATATTCGATCGCGTATAGGCTTATCAATATTTGATACCGAAGATATCCGAAATACATGTAGATGTCAAATATAGCCAAATTTAATTTAATATAGCCTAATTTAATTTAATTTAATATGCTTTCAATGAAACGCCTTTGCAACAGAAAACGACGGCAACTATAGGCCTTAGTCTTTCTAACTACTCAGCAGCCTAATTTGCCGAATGTACAAGAAGGTGTATCAAACACGAACTTTCAAGGCCGAATTCAAATAGAATCCTTGGAATAATGCTGTAGATGCTGTTGGTCATCACTCAGTACTCTTGCGCTCTAATTTAAAACTAATTTAATAATTTAAACTTGCATTCATAAATTGTTTTTCATTCATACCCCACATACACTTCTGAATTGATACCGGTGAAAATTAAGTTTAAACAGTTACATTCATTCATTTTCCCGTTAAATTTTAAATATGTAAAAAAGTACACACGTTTAATACTGTACAATGTAGCACAAGTATACCACAAGAGGATTGAGCAGCAGTGCTGTAGTAACGCCGCTGCTACCAAGTTCAGCAAAAATGTTAAAACAATGAAGATTTTGTGCGAAAAATGACAGATCCGAACAGCTGCATACGATGTGCTAAATCATGTCTTGTCCAAAACATCAAAACACTCAATTGAGACATTGAAGAATTGACCCGTAACGAGGTTTTCAACCAGAGTATACCACGCGTTTAAATAACTGCGATAGACTGTTAAACGTTTGAGCAGGAATAATTTCGTATAGGACTCATTTATCAATCAGTTTCTCTTTAGTCTTTGATACAGATATATCATTCTATACCATAAGACACCGTATCACTCTATATCATAAGACACCGTATCAGTTTATACCATAAGGCACTTTTATACCATAAGGCACCGTATCACTCTATACCATAAAACACCGTATCAGTCTATACCATAAGGCACTTTTATACCATAAGGCGCCGTATCACTCTATACCATAAATCACCGTATCACTCTATCCCATAAATCACAATATCACCGTATACCATAAGCCACCTTATCACACTAAATCATAAATATGATATACTGTATTGCACTATATTGCAATGCATTTTATTGTATAGAGCTGGTAAAGCTAAGGTTAACGTCAGTTTCCTCACTTGAAAGCGATATCAGTGACGGGTGAGCGCAAGATATGAACCCCGTACATACCGATCCGCGGTCGAATATCTAACCGACATCGCCACTGGCTCCAGCCATGCAGTGGCATTTCGCATATTTTGCTTGCTGCCGATTGGGGCAATTAATAGCAAAGATATGATTAACCATGGAAAGGAGTAATAACAACCTGCCAGGAACCTTTAAAGCGGTCTCGAAGATCGGACACCGGCCATGACACCGCTAAAGAAATTGTCGGAGGTTATTATTATTATTATTATTTAGTAGCATATCGTATATTTTAGTGGCATATCGCATATTACTGCCCCTCTCACCTGGTCTGAGCTCTGCTCGCCTGACGCCTATCACGGTGGGGCAGTCTGGGCGAGAGCTTGTCCGGGTGTATCGTGTCGAAGACGTCCTTGGCGCGATAGTAGACGTCGCTCAGAGCCCCCATGACATCGAGGCATTGGGTCTGAGCTGTCAACATACCGGTCCTACAAGCTCCGTGCGCTCTCTCTATCAGCAGCTGACAAGTCTGTCAATAAATCAGTCAGTCAATCAATCAGACCAATAATCAATCAATCAATCCAGTATTCAAAAAATCAGTTCATCAGTCAGACAATCAATCGATAGGTAGGGCGGACGGTCGGGAGATCGGTCGGTCTAAATATTTTTAGCGATTTCTGGAGCCTAGGCGCTCACCAACCGAATACCCTTTCTGACGTTGATTTGGATCTTAGTGTTTTAGTCGCCTTCTACGACACGTGCAATCATCGGTTGGTCTATTTTTCAAACAATCCGGACACAGCACGGGGAATTTTGAAAGTATAGGTATATTAAATTTAAAATAAAGTATAGCGATTTTGAGTTCTCTTTTATAAAGTATAAGTATATAACCGAGTGGACAGAAATGCAGTTTATTAACTCTCCATACTATTACACGTGCTGTCTAATAGCGCTAAATTGTTTGCGGATGGCAATGCCGTTATAGTACATGTAGACCCTAAACAGTAGGACTTAGTTTCGATTACGGCCATTGAATATTTTCGTGTAATGTTACCTTTCGATTCATTACGAATGAACGTAGCTATTATATTTATCTTATTTCAACCTTAATTAGTTCTCAAATGAAAAAATAGGTTTGGTTTTTCTAAATAAAGAATCAATTTCATTCGCTTCGAACAAAGTGAAATCTTTGCATTCACCTTACCTTCCGGTGAGCGATCCAGAGTGACTTACGAGTTTTCTTTGATCGTTAGATCACAATTCAGTCTATTCATTGCATTGTATATCGCATCTGAACGATATAAACCTACTCTGTTAATAAAATTATTTATTTATTCCTATAAGATAATTGCCTTATAAACAAGTGGTTAAATATTCGCAATTCAGTCGGTCCGTTTCTGACCTTGACTCTCGAGATAGGTCAAGAAATGTCCAACTTGCTAATATATACAAATTTATTTATTAATGTTAATAATCTTTATAATATAAACACACACACACACACACATATATATATATATATATAACATTTTTCCCTTGCATTTCGGAATATGCAAGAACTAGGAGTTTGAAGATGCATAAGTATAGTTGACCAAGTATGAAGTATTAACAGTGGAAATGTTAGCGTAGAATAGTTAAGTTAGAAAATGGTGCTTTATATATAGTGGTGCATTATAATAATACTAGTAATAATAAGTATATTTATAAAGCGCCTCTCTGTGCTAAATACTGCTGTAGCGCTGACATACATACATGACATAATAGTAATACATTATGTTTAGCGTTATTTGTCCGAAAATTAAAGCAAATTAGTACAAATTCCAGTTCGAATTTATGGTAAGACACTAGCTGCATCAATTTACAAGCATCGCGATCTTTAACTTAATAAAACATTTGATGCATTGATCTGCTGTAGCACATTATGAGCGCTGTAACCAAATAGCGGAATTGCATCTTATTGAGAGATAATATTTGAGAGTTAGTGTATATTTTGCTTAGATTTTATACTCACTTTATATGCACACAACTAGGGAATAGATTTACACTCACATCTAGCAATGCATGTAGATAAAATTATCCGGAACTAAAGGTAGATAAGTAGAATTGAATGGCCGTCCGTGCTACTATTTATTTCACGTAATTCTATTCACGCAAACGTGCCTAAACTATACAATGCATTTACAATATAACTTTACCAATAAATATCCAGTGTATCAGATGCTAACTACTTTATCTAACTACAAGCACTGTACGCACATTCCTATGGTTTGTATTATCTGTGATGAACAAATAAACGATACTAAATATCAATATCAAGCTGTGTACAAACCCGTTTAGTTCCTAAGAGATGACTTCTCTTGTAGTAAATATCCATCTCTATCACACCCAGACCTTGACTGAGAGGCATGAACCGATCTGTAACATTGTGCGCAGCGTCCTGCAGACTGGATATAGTCCTGTTCATCTGCTCCATCATATCGTCAAACGGTCGCAGCAGAGTCATCGTCTGATTGTACGATCTCTCCGAACAGCAGCTCATCGATCTAGACACGTCCTCTAGGTTCACGCAGATGTTGTTCACTGGACCGGTGAGCAGATATCCAAAAAGAAAGATCACGAAGGCTATCTGGCCACGAGAGGTTGCGATGCTCGGACCAAGCGCAGCGATCATACAGCGAAACAACTTCGAGGCGAACATCGTGAGGCTGAGTAGAATGATGACCACGGCACTGGCGAGAAGTGCTACGATGAATGTGTAGCCCAGATGAAAGATCATCCAGAGGAGAAGAATCATGCCGATGAGAACTGAGGTGGTGATGGAGACGACGAAGCGGCAGAGAAGACCCAGCCCTTGCTCTGCCGCCGAGCGTTGAGCTGCTCTTGTTCCAGCGCTGTCGCCCACGCGCTGATGTCGCCTCATCATCGTCGCTCTGTACAGAGCGCATTGCGGTAGAATTACAACAACGTGCATCATATCTTAGGGCGATCAGTAACCCAACCAAAGCTAGAATTGGAGGAGAGACAAAGCTCATTGCGGTAGAATTAAAATTACCCGAAAACGCACCAATTAGGAAAGCTCTTAAACATAGATTAACAAGTAATAAATTAAGGATAGGTATGGGAAATAAGCATAATTTAATGAGAAAAAAATAAAGATTTAGGTTTAATAGATACTAAATTTAATCTTGCGAGTGATGATGTATATGATCTTGCCATGGGTCGTGATTGGTGGAGGAGGAAGGTTGTAAGAGACTACTCTAGTGTCCACAAAGAGACGCCATAGAGTTGATATATTGCATTAGAATTACTACAACGTCCATCATATCTTTGGCCGATCAGTAACCCAACCAAAGTTAGAACTGGAGGGGATATCTTAATGTCTCAGAAGATTATTTTAGTTTCTAAGCACACTTTTATATCCAGGTGTGTATGCGCTATATTTTTACTGTATTGGCCGCCAAACCTCGTATTTGTATTATTTTATATATTGTGCTAATGTCTGATTTCTCAAACTGTATGCTTTATAAATTCAATAAAATAAAAAAATTATAATCCCATGGGTCATTAGGAACTCACAGCTTATTTAGTGGAATATATTAGAGTTTGGCTCCTAGGTTAAACGCCTAGACTTTAGAAATTGCTACAAAATTTTCTAGAAAGAATGAAAAAAGGATTTTTCTTATCCCGACACTAGTTAAACTGAGATTCAAAGGGAGATGATGATGATAATGATGATGACGATTAGAGGTTTGGCTATACAGTAAAATAATCGTGCGATTGAAATGATGTATCGCTGAGAAATTTATATTATTATCTACTTACTGAACGAATACAATAAACAAAAGTAGGAACTGAATAGGCAAATGAGGATATGCAATATATTCAAAGCTTGTTTCAAAATAGAGTACAAATTCAGGCAACGAGAAATTATTGCATAACTTTATAAAGGACACTATACCGATATCACGAAAGACAACGAGGGAGAGGAGAGAGAGAGAGCGAGAGAGAGGGAGGAGATATAATTCTAATAACTTTATAACATAACTTTACAAAGGATACCGATATCACGAAAGACATAGAGAAAGTGGAGAGAAAGAGAGAGAGAAGGAGAGAGATAGAGACAGAAGGAGACAGAGAGAAGAGCCACAGAGACCTGTACTTGAGGGTGGCAGCCTGGGATGTGTCTAAACAGTTGTAGGTAAGGCTAGGCGGGGATGAGTCACATCTCTTAGGAATGAGCCGCTGACATGAGCACTGCTCCGCACGGTTGAGTTGTGACAACTCTTTGTCGCTAGATGGACGATAGCCACGAGAGCTCGGAGCTCTTGGACCATCGTCAGGTGTTGAGTGTTTGCGGTGTAGCCCGGGATCTGTTAGAAATTGTCTCGAGTTTGTTCTGGACGTCTGATGAGCGGCCGATACTTTAGGCTGTGCCGTGTGGCAATGAGCAGAGAAGTCTTGATTATAACCTTCATTGCAGCAACACGGTGCTGATGTTTGAAGCGGACCTCCTGTGTCTCGAACTCCAGGATTTTCATCGACTTCTTCGAGCATTTCTGGCAAAGGTTTGAACGTACGAAAATCCAATTTAGTAGAGGAAATGGCATGATCGGTTAAATCAACAATACTAGTATTGGTCGGTGGTGAGGTAAATTCTGTTTCTTTCAACTCAGGCTGTGGATAATTGAGCAGAAATTTATTAGCAATCGCCTCGTCAGAAATAGCATTGACTTCACTAGGGTCATCCACCGTTCTGATGTTTTGTCTACAATTTAGAAGCGATAATTCGTGTTCCATTGTTTTATCTCTCTCAACGAACTCTTGACAGTGATCACGTCTTGGTTTAACTACAAGATGAGGCTTGCATGGAGTCATTGGCGGAACGTCGCGTAAGTTTCCACGTTTTGATTTCTCTTGATTTCGCAAGTAGTTGAAGACATCATGAACTCCGGGAACATCGGAATCTAAATCGTAACAATTGTTTTGTAATCTGTCCTGGCGTTCTGCTCTGGGCTTAAACTTTTCTAAATTGTCTTGATTCTGCGTGTGCAACTTGTCAACTGGAGAATAGACTGCCTGCTCGCTTCCCTTGTCTCTGTTCAACAAATTGTTAGGGTTTCTAGAAATATCGCTAATAACAGATACACTCGAGCTTCCGCCTAATTCAGCTGGACATTCTCCTCCAGATTCGCTTGGTGCGCATTCCAATGAAATATGAGAAATGGGAAATACACCTACGTTATCAATCGATAGATTATGATTTCTTCCCAAACACCAACTGTTTCCTAAATCTTTAATGAGACTAACTGTATCTCCAACGTTGAGATTCAGCTCGCCTTCAAATTGTGCCCTGTAATTTCTGCAGATTTTGTATATCCGTGGTTGATTGACCTTAGAATGTATTTCTGGCGTTTGCTTGACTAATAACATTCTAATTTTAAAGTCTTTACATTTTATGCTTTTCTTGACTAAATGAAACACTGTAAATCATACATCTCTAGAAAACGATTATACAAAGAAATAAATAACTTATACTAGGTATAATAAATGACATATTTTCGCCGTCTCCATAATGAGGATGATTAATTATGCTTCAGAATTATTAATTCACACGACACGTTAATACGATTACTTAAATCTGATACAACAAAATAAATATAATAAAATATAATAAATGGAGAGAAAAGTGCAAAGTACCTGTAGAAGAAAAATATCCTTTTAAAAATTATTTGAGGAAAAGTAACTTAAGGCGCACTCCGCTTCCCAAATATTCTCACATCTGACAATAATCTTTGGACAAAAATCAGGACCTACATGTACATGTGCTGATTTCATATGTCAAACTGCAACCGATTCTGCGAGGGATTACAGGAGAGGACAAATCAGATTAGAGTTTAGAACATTTGATAGTCGACATCAGGAATTGTCGCAGCGAGGGACGAGACGGACGTTAAGTAGCGCCCTGGGACTCTCTTGTGAGAGGTGACAAGCTGCTGGTGACCGAACAACGCAATCCTGTTACCAGAGAGAATTGCTTTCACTGATTCAACCAGGATAAGATTTAATCGTGATCTTATTTGCAGCCTTAGAGACTTTGACGCACTTGAGTTAATCTGGTTAGTTAAGTATGACGATTTCAAATCTGATATGTAATGTTAAGTAGTAAAAATATTTAAAAACAGGATAGCTGAAAACGCTATAGGAATAATTGCCCTCTGAAGTACACCTGTCCAGGCATGAAGCCTAAAGCCAAGTTTGAACGTGAGCTTGTTTATTCTGGATAGAGAACGGGAAGAGAGCATGATTTGAACCCTGCATCTACACGTACGCGGTCATTTTTCTAGTTGATCATTCTGCCGGTTCATCTCATAGATGTAATCGTAGTTGAAAATGATGCCATATCCAATATAATGACCTAGAAACTGATAGAGTATATGTTTATACCGTAACATCACGTATAATAACGTTATGATATTAAAGTATTTAAAACCATCTTAACATTACATTACATTCCATTAGTTATACAGTATGTGAAATAACAAAGATAAACAAAAGTAATCATGAAATTAAATGAATGTTATTCAATTTCTTTATCAAATCATTATTGTTCAAGATAATACACATGTATAAAGCAGAATGAAGTTTGTCAGCAAAGTCAATCAATGAGATAAACTAAGCAAAGATGCAATTCGTTTCCGCTGAATTACATTCACACATGCATACACACACCAATAACAAATGTTTATCATATTAGAAGATATTTCTAATAATAATAACAATAATTACTAACGAATTTATCATATTGATCACGGAATTTCAAAATTTCCAATGAAACTAAAAATACTGAGCTATAAGGATGGAACTTGGCTTCCGGCCACAAGAGTTCGTAATTATTTGTCGAGAAACCTATTCCCCAGTCATTCGTTGCAAATTGAACACTAGTTTGGTACTGAAATACTAAGTCAAAACCCTGCATGTAGGCCTATGCATTACGCAACTATTGTCTCTCTAATTCACTTTCATGTTTTTCATGCCTTAGCAATACATCATTAATCTAATTCAGACCTTAATCGTTCTCTACAGTATTGGACCTGCTTTTCGTTATGAAATTATATTTAAACATGTTCATTTCATAAATTTGTCTGCGAAAACAATCTTGTTATTCTTATTTCAAGCTCTTAACGCTAACACTTTGACACTGTCGTACTGCTACCGTACGGAACGACGCAATCAATATCCTCTGCTCGAAGACTTTTTCGCCCCTGATCCATTCAATTTGATTTATGAGGGCAACTGGAAAAAAGAAGTAAGAAAGTTACAGCGCCCGGACAATCGCTTAATGGAATAGAAGTGAAAGCGACGAGAAGAGGCCGTTAAATATGAGAGTGTGTGTCACGCGGTGGGTAGATATCCAGCACTATTTAAGGCGTTATGACCTTGTGACATCAAGACAGGTCGACTTTCGTACCCCCCCCCCCGCTCCCTCAAACTCTCCCCCTCCCTCCAAGGCCTCCAACAACCCCCTGACCCCAGAACTTCTCTGCGGAGAAGAGCCCTCAATGTAGTCTTTTTTGTGGAAATACCCTTTGATATGTCCTCACTTAGCTGATTAACTGAATAAGACCTTAGCTAAAGCAACAGTGAATAAAGCTATTTTCGCCCGTTGTTCTGCCAATACAGGGTTTACAAGCGTTGAGGTTAAATTATCAGCCATTCTGATATCGATCAACACGTATAACATCTTTATAATGCTAGGTAGTTCAGTAATATTATTCATTTAGCATCATATAAAAAACTGTAAAGCTGATGTTAACGTCAGTTTCATCTTATGCATACTTAGTATTTGAATGTATATTTAGCGGCACTATTTAGTGATCAATTTGACCTCAAGATTTGTTAATTTTCATAATATTAGCGGATCATATTGTTTCAGCAAAATTTTATATCTCTTCTTATTGCGTGAGCTCTCACTAAGAGTGACACTTCTTTCGGTAAGGAATGTGAGAAAAAATATAAAAAGGATCATTTAAATATTATATATATATATGTATGTATATATATATATATATATATATATATATATATATATATATATATATATATATATATATATATAGTTTCTCGCTGTTACAACATAAAGCCTAACACTCACATTTGGTGTCAGAGTTTTGTGGGGGATAGATCAGCTGAGAGTTTAGCAGTGGTTGCTCAACGCATCTCTACGGAATTATCGATAAGCATTGATGACGTAACTCACAGCTCAGTCAACGTAATACAAACATAGACTTCACTGATATCTATTTAACCGTGCATGATGGCATGTTTCCTACGGAAGTATACAGACATTATAGTGAAACAATCAACTAAGTTGATATCTATCACTTTTAATACCACATGTTTAAGCTGTTAGGCAATTTAGATCATTTGCCGTATAACCAGTCCAGTGAATGTACGAGATTTTACTCTCAGATCAGCGCGGCTGGAATTCGAACCCACGAGGATTCAATTCACCTCAGGATCTGTTATTTAAAACGTCATGACATTACCCCTACGCTATTAAGACATTCTAAATCATTAAGACATTCATTTAAGTTAAAAAACGATCGACTCAGCTTGAAAGGTTAGCACATTCATCAGGGGCTTTGACAAATTTGGCGGCCTTGTGGATGAATGAGCACATAGACCATTACTAGCAGATGCTTCCAGTACATAGTTTCATAATATACCGTGCAGTGTTAATTTTTTATTAATTTGTCACTGTTCCTTGTTCTAGATCTTTAGTTCATTAATGGGCACCATGACCTCCGTTCCAAACTATTCAGTGTAATTTCTTGCCATGTATTGCTTCTGAAATACCTATAGGCTTGTAGAACCCTTACGATGTGCCTAACAAGTAAATAAATAAACAAAAGTGTTTGAGCTAGAACTTGATTTTTGTTGCGACTTTCAGGTAATCTTATCGGTTAGTCGGTCCGTAATAAACACTGAGTTTTCTCTAAATTATTCTATATTCTCAAGCTTCACGGAAAGAGATAATAGAAAGGATTGGATGGCATGTAGGGAACCCGGAAGTGGATAGGCAGTAGCGGGCTGTGTTGTGCCGGACAGCACGTGGACGTGAAGGTTGAATACAAACAAGTCATTTAGTCGAGTTGAATCCACTCCTCTTCATCCTCAATACGCTATTCATATCTGCTCATGTTCCCATAAACATTCAAGTCTTTTCATAACTTGGGCCAATCCCTTAAGCACGCGAAGCAGGCAATAGTTTTGTAAGAAAAGTGCGATGTTTAATATTAAAGTATTAGTTAACTGCTGAATGAGATATCTCTAATGTTCTGCCAAGTGGCTGGTCTAAGGCACATATTCCTGCTCACTTTCTGCTCATTCTTAATAAAGAGAACTCCATCGATCAGCAAATGAAAGTCCTTTCAAAAGCCTTATCGACACTTTATGTAACCTCTATTCATCTAAAAAAAGTAAAGCTAATACGATAACATAAAATAAAATTCATTGTAATGGTAAAATAAACATTTGTAACACTTATTAAGTTAGCACAAAACTCAACTATGGATCCAAAAATGAAAGAAAAAAGAGAAATGCAATATTGACAGATATTTTGATATCTGTCTGCATCGCAATACGTGACTAAACATTAATATAATTGAGGAAGAAAAATAGCAAATACATCAGAAGTTGTATCCATTAATCCAAAAGGAGTTAGACTGAAGTTAGTTTGCTATTGAATAGAATCAAGTTGCTGCTAAATTACGTGCAACTTAGAAAGCATAAAAGTAAAAGCCTTGAAGCCGATGTTAAAGTCAGTTTCATCTCTCGAAAGCGATATTAGTGACGGGTATGTAACTCAGATTTGAACCAAGCACATGCTTATCGAAAAAGAAGGCAACAGTTAAGAAATATGGGCGCCGAGAATTGTCAGCATAATCCTTCGCAAAAGCTTTACAGTATGCCTTATCTACACTTAATGTAGCCTATAACTGCTTGTGAATATATATGGCTTCTGATGTATTTACCTGTTGCTTTCTTCAGTTCTTGATCAGACGCCTCTTACGATAAGTGCAGTTTACGGTTAGTTAATTATTCGGCGTCCCGGACACAACATGGGAAACATGAATAGTGTATTACACATCATATATGTACAAGTATAGTAAAATACCAACATTACACGGCATAAGAGATAGGCAACACATCCGTCAATTTCGGTCCCGTTCTTTATCCCAAGAAGACATCTGGGATGTAGTAAAGTATTCAAAAATCATGAATTGTTCTTTACTGTAAGTAATCGTTTGGCTAAGGATTAAGAAAATTTATTTTAAATGGGAATAGAAATCCGGTCTAAAAGGTCTAGTTAACAATAGCAAAGATCTGACTTCCATTAATTAATACTTTTGTTAATTTTTCTTCAAAAACATGATTGGTGCATTAAGCTTGCGATTTTCCTAAAGCATAATTATTTCTTAACGATTTTCTTAACGATTTCTCTAATACATTTCTTACATTTGATTATTTCACGTAGAACTCTTCCATTACGACTACTTTCATATAGTATACACGCTCTACACTACACTGTACAAGCTCTATCGAGAGTCTGGTATTCCTTGTGGACTAAATTCTCCCCTAGCAAGATAATGCTGTAATTTATTGGCAGATCTAAGGTCGATACAGGTCGGCAACGCATCGAAAACATTCTACTAAAGTCTAGAATGTTACGTAATTTCTTCATCTTAGAAGAAAATACTAATTTAAATTTTATCCTTCTAAAAGAAAAATTTATAAATAAATAAGAATTATGAATAATTCTGTAGAGATTTCATATAACACTAAATCAAATATCCTCTTTAATTTTCTTATATATCTAGATAAGCCTACGAGACAGTCATGAAGACAGTGGACATACATAGAAAACTTAAGAATTAGACGAGAAGTTGAAGGAAACGTCGGAAGAGGAAAGCAAAGCAGGTGGCTGAAACGTCATGATATAAAATTAGGTGAATCCACGAAAAATGATTTTTTATAACGTGTCTGAGAGCTAATCAGAGAAAATGACAACGATAATAAAGTAAAATATTAGTCGCACAATATTACTACAACATGTAGTCACGTAACCAGTATGCAAACAGCCATTCCAAACTTTCACTAAATTATATATAACGCTACAATAGACGCTCAATTAAGAGCACATTGACATATATGTATCTTGCAATGTCATCACTATTGATACTGCAAATGCATAACTTGTGGCAGTTTGTAGTCAACTGTCCACACTGCCTGTCATATGAATGTCCTAGATTTCATTCTTTGATAAGCTTAACCTGGAATCGAATTAAGCAACAGGCATTTAAATTTCATGGCATTACCTGAAATTATCACTGCTAATAACAAGGTAGTCTATCTTCACAATCAGTGGGCCTGTTGAGTCTAGATATGAGAAAATTTTAATGTGATTGGCGATTTGTGCACTAATACAAATCATAAGGATTCAAAATTAAGGTACTAATTAGGCCTATCTTGCTAGCGTAAGAGGCCTACATATTACCCGTTAGTAGCATAATTGATATGACTCTCACTATCTCGCTCTCTAGTCTAGAGCCACACGATAGGTTCAAGATACATATGATTTTCCTACTCCCAGTCCGCTGCAATGCTCTAAGACTAGCATGCACACAAGACTTACTAGTTCTCAATCCGTTTGTAACTTTAGAAAAATATGACATCAGAGGCTGGAAATTTTGTTATCAAATTTTAGATTTATATTATATAATAATTTCCGTGGTACGTCGGGACACTGATGATCAACTGTTAATTGCAAGTGTCGTAAGAGGCGACTAAGCAAGAACTGAGGAAGGCGGTGGGAATGAAAGAGATTACATAACAAACTATTGAATACTAACGTATCACAGAGTATCGTTTAGAAACAAACATTAACATTAAATTAGTTATTCTTATTAAACTAACAATAGAATTTACTTTACCTATCTCGTGTGAGGATTAAGCTAGCAGAGGCATAAACAACTTGATAACTTACTCACACTCCTGAAGTGTGTGTAGGCTAAACACTCGCTTGGTAACTTAAACACAGGAAACTTACTCCGCATTCAGAGCTACCCAATGTTTGGATAATGGAAATACCACAGGAAATAGCAACTCCTGGTACCAAAGTTTACGATTCAGCTTAATTACGAATCTCGTATCGTTATCCTATATATTAATACATACATTTTTGTTACCTTTCTTCCTCTCTTTCTCTCTCTCTCTCTCTCTCTCTCTCTCTCCCTCTCTCTATCTTTCTCTCTCTTGTTTCATACCAAGTGGCAGTTCCAATGTGCATAGTTTTACTCATATTCTGCTTTCAAGTTCCAAAAACAAAACTCCACAGGTAAAAAAAGCTAATCCCTTTACAAAAAGCAACTCCATATTCTCGCATTAATCTAGCCGATGTCTTGGAAATAATAATAATAACAACAACAATTAGAGTGCTACAGTCATCAACGACAACATCGAGCACTATTGAGACAAAAATCAAGCCGGCGAGCAAAAAGAAGGTCCAAAAACGGTGCAAATCCGGAAATTCAGTCCAAAGTGCGATATAGAAAAATGTGGCTTTGAACTGTTTTTGTCAGTAACTGCTTTGTCGCCTCTTCCGATGCATGTAGCTTACGGTTTACAGTTGGTCTTTTCTATATCGCACTGTATGTACAAAGATAATTTGTGTTATAAATCCAGCGTTTCCCTTCCCGATTTTTAAAATCATTACATATAATTTTAAAAATGTAATTTCATCTGCATCGACAAATAGGTTAGGATTTATAATTTAGGCCGAACTATTTGAAAGCTGGCCTATCAAATAACTATTTAAAAACGTATTCAATTCTAACATACTGATAATATAATGAACATATTCTGGAAAAAATTGTATGTTAGTTACAATAAGCCACAATGCCAACGCAAAAAGTGCTAAATGGGGTTGACACATAGAGACAATTGAACGATTTCATTCGGAATAGAAAGAAGAACTGGATGGGTCATTTACTGAGAGGGAATGGTTTGCTGAAAGAGGTAATTGAGGTAAGAGTAGAAAGAAAAAGGTTAGAGGAAGGCCGACAACTTGGGATGTTGGTTGATTTGATAACTACTTCATACGTTGATATGAAAGAAGGCAGAGGATAGAATTATGTGGAGGAGTTTTATGCCATCGACCTGCCACTAGATAGTGCACCACGAGAGAGAGAGAGAGAGAGAGAGATTCACAGATAAATAACTCAGTTACATCTTAAATATTTAGTTAGTAATAACAAAAAATTCTTAATTAACTGAATAACATGCTTTTGAGCACTAATAAATAAGTATTTAGTAGTTAAATAAACAAACAAAAAATTAAATTTAGCATATTTTAAAACCGTGTGATAAGATTTAACAACTTCAGTAGATGCTCTACGTAATTGTCAATAATTTTAAAGCAGTCTTTTGAAAAGACTACAGTTTCTGCATTCCTTTCTAAAAAGAAAAGACCCGGGCAAGCTTGCAAACATTAATTTCTTCGCTAACTGAAAAATTAACAAAAATAGCTTCGGGTATCTGCTAAAATTCGCCTTTCCTTAAAGCTTAAAACTGTCATCCTATATTCGGGATAAAATTCAGATAACAGTAGACCATTCACATTGTATCTATCTATCCAAATAATCAAACGTTTAATAATTAAGCCTACTTATATCAATTATTGTTAGGCTATCTATTGCAGTACTAAAAGTAATACCTAAGCATTTATTAAACACAAGTGTTAACATTAGTAGTGTTAACTTCAGAATATTCGCTACGGTCTAGAGGTACTGAATACAGCGATGCTGTATTAGCAATTCTAAACGTCTGCACTACGGACCTGCAACTCTATTATGCGTAACTCAACACTATGCTGTTTGTATTTATAAGCCTGTCGGCATATACCGACAAAACAAGCAAAGATTCTAGAGAGAAATGAGATGAAAAGTAGAGAGTCAGTGAGAGAAAAAGATAGAAAGAGTAGAGACTGAGAGAGCGATAAAGAGAATAGAGAGAGGTTAGAGAGAGGTAAAGTCTACTAGACTGCGAGAGAGAGAGAGAGAGAGAGAGAGAGAGAGAGAAGTATGAACTGAGAGAGAGGGAGAGAGAGAGAGAGTGCACGAGGGAGAGATGGATGTAAAAGGACTTAGTGAAATAGAGAGAGCGAGAATGCGAGGGGGGAGAGAAAGCGACTGAGAGAGGGGAGAACGAAAGAGAGAGAGAGAGAGAGAGAGAGAGAGAGAGAGAGAGAGAGAGGCTGGAGCCAGTGGCGATGTCCGTAAGATATCCGACCGCGGATCAGTGTGTAAGAGGTTTAAATCCTGGGCTGGCCCGTTACTGGCATCGCATTCGAGAGATGAAACTAACGTTAACATCGGCTTTACAGCTGTACAAACAGAGAGAGAGAGAGAGAGAGAGGGAGAGTGAGAGCGAATGAGAGAAAGATAAGGATGATTAAGAGGCAGACAAAATTAGATATGACTATATAAACATAGGGGTCGATAAAGAGATTGAGTGAGAAAAAAACTGCAATATGAAAAATAGGGAATCACGGAAGATATAACATTTATCGAAGGTTCACCAGTAACGAGTCAATCCTGATTTCGATATCACACCTGGTGATCTGCAAAGGAAAAGGTTTAACTTAATTTTATTTGTTTATCCCTCCTTCAGTTACTACTTAAACGATGCACATTCGAGCCAATATTTTAATAGATTTCCATAAAAAAATTAAATGCGCAAAAAGTGAAAATGTATCTAGCCTACACAGTTAAACCCAACAAAACGATTAATATCGATAAAAAGGATGCTCTATGTATAAGATTATAATTTTATTTTTTAAATGGAAACGAAGGCATACTCTATTCACTGTATAGTACAGGCAGATGTAGTTAGCACTTAGTGCGTAGCAGTAGCATACCGTTAAGAGTTTATCTATAACTCAAAACATAGGACTGTGGATTGCATGGGCGCGTGCTTCCCGCTGAGTTACAGGCAGCAGAGCATCAATGGGCAGTGAGGCATCCATCGAGAATGTAGCCGAGTTTATAACTATTATGACCAGTGAATAAAACAAGAAAAACTATTGGTTTCATCGTCCAATTTATCGTAATATTTACGTCTCCAAAGTTGAGTAAAAATCAGTTTCGTTAATTTCTTGATATGAAACTAAAGCTTTTACTAATTTTTTTCAGAGAATATCGCAAAAAGTCCTATTATTTATGTATTTGTGAATTATCGTTTCAGCAATAATTCTCATAGTTTTCTCTTATAGAATGGACTTCCAGTTTATGATACTAATTTTTGCTGCACATTTTATGAATCATTTAGGTCTTTATATTTAATTAGGCCTACAAAGGGCAGTGTGAGGAAATGGTAACATCTTAGCCAGTGGTAGTATTCCAATTCTAGTGATTTAATATTTCAGTTACCATAAATCATTTATTAAAAATCGAAGTTGCAATTTAATTTCTATATTTTTACGCAATGAAGTTTCGAAATAATAACAATAACTATAATGAGACCAAGAAATGCTCGAGTGTGCAAGTTGGTGCAATTTAATATAATCATAACAATTTAATTTTAGGTTATCATCCTCAACAACGTCGAATCGCACGAAGACAAAACTAACAAGACGATGAGAAAACGTAAATCAGAAGGAACGAATTCAATGACAGAAATCACTCCAAAGATGACGAACTAAAGAAAGCGAATTAATAAATTCAGTCATTAATTCGTCATTAATTAATTAATTAATAATGAAGTAATTCATTACTCATAGGCAACGTTTCGATATCAACCTAAGTAAAATAGGCCTAGTGATACAAAAAAGACATATAAAACAAAGCAGCATAAGTATTGTAAAACAAAGATATTAAGCAGAAAATTA
The DNA here is from genome assembly GCA_905160935.1 of Enchytraeus crypticus. Taxonomy (NCBI): domain Eukaryota; kingdom Metazoa; phylum Annelida; class Clitellata; order Enchytraeida; family Enchytraeidae; genus Enchytraeus; species Enchytraeus crypticus. The sequence goes on from CAJHZI010000466.1 coordinate 474,146, forward strand.
AAAAATTATAATTTATAAAAATACTGTAATTACTGACTACTGTAATAACTGAATTACTGATTACAAAATCAGTAAATTTACAATAATTAGGCCCAATACTTAGGGCCTACGAATGAAGCATCGATTACTTCAATTTTCTGATACACTCTAACTGCAGCAGTGGACTGGAGAAGTGCAACTTTACCGACAGTCGGCTGAACTTCTACACATCGCTTCATTAGATTAAAGCCGGTTGTAGGAAAACTTTTCTGCTACCAGATTAGAGCTTTCAACGCACCCCCTCCCATCCCCATTCCTTGGATACAATTCCATCTGTCCGTCTTATCGGCGATTTACTAGCGTTCGCTACTTCACTGAAAATATTTTCTGTTCATTGATTAGAGCGAAATCTTTTGATCTATGCCGCCGATCTTATCAGAATATCTGCAAATAATTTCGCTACAGATATGCCGAGCATTCATATAAAACAATAAGGAATTATCCTTAGATATGCTCTAATCGTACCAATATGATGATTCTGTTACTAAGATATCGTTTACGATGTTATAGTTAAGCTAAAAGCTAAACGGACTGGAGCGTGTATCTTACCGACTTCAGTGGTGAAGTCGGTAAGATACACGACCGCGGATCAGTATGTGCGGGGTTCAAATCCTGGGCTCGCCCGTCACTGACATCGCTTTCGAGTGAGGAAACTGACGTTAACCTTAGCTTTTAAACAAATGTCATCATTTTAGTAAATTCATTTAGGCCTACTTTATTTGTACAGCTTTGCAGTTATACAAAATAGCTACCTAGAATCGACAGGACAATGTGCCTCTAAATTTGATGCTAGTTTTGATGCCTTGCCAGTAGACCTACTACGTAATTTATTACTAGCACTCAATCAAGAGGAATTTCCATTTCGTAAATTCACGCTGCTGTTTAGTTGGCAATCGTATATGCAATTAAGAACACGACATCAATGAAAAGTTTTTCGTATCAAATCTCAAAGTGTCTAGAGCTAAACTATTACTACACATAAATAAGGCATTATGCTTCAAGATTTTATTTCTGAGTTTGTTATTTCACAGTAGAATTGAGAATGTCTTACAAAAACACGTGCAATGTCGTGCATGCAGTTTCCAATGGCCCTGTTCTAAATTTTCTAGAATATAAAATATGACTTTAACCTCTTCATGGGTTTTCATTTGAATACTTCGTACAGCAGGTATATTTATGAATCATAAATCTACTTTGCGGTATTCTGAAGAATAGATTAGCCGTATATAGCAAGCGTCGCAAAAAGAGAATAACTCAGAACATTAGAAGGTAGAGAGAAACCGCCTCAGAAACGCTGTTTTTCAAGCTAAAGGCTACGTACAATAAGTAAAGTGGGAATAAGGCATAAGGACGCATGAAATCTTGTCGTTTTGTTGTTGCTTGTGGATGTAAAAAGGATAACTCAGTGATCAGTAGACTGCAGCTTCGGGAGCATGAAAGTAGATTGTGATCGGAAATCTATACCTTGAGCCTGCCGTTTGTTAGTGTACTACAGTGTGAGAGAGAGAGGAGAATTCTTCTAATTAATAAACAAACTTTCAGCAACAACAAACCTGCTTACGAAAACAGGAAAGTAAGTCACGGTTAAGCGTTTGATATTCAAGAAAGATAAATGAAGAAGCTTCACGTGGAGATGGCGCAGCATCACAACTGAGAGGAAAGAAAAATGTAAGAAAAAATAACTTTGAAGTCGCTCAGTTGATTGGCAGAATGAAGTCATAATAGCTATTAATTGTCAGGAATCTCAAACAGCAAACAACCCACAGACAAATTTAGAATTAGCAAACTTCACGATAAGTAGCCTAGCATTCACCTAAAATAGCAAAGTAAAATAATATAATTATACTGTTGCTATAGTTCTAGGGTAGACTTGCAGAGCACGCATACGTTTCTAAATAAAACATTGATGAGTTAAAAACTTAATTTCAAATTATTTTCTGACCTGGGCTCGCCGTCATCGATATCACTCTCGAGAGATGAAACTGACGTTAACATCGGCTTCACAGCTTTACTTTAGAACTTCTAGACTTCAGAAATTCCCCATGTAGTTTTGTCATGAAGGACGGAGTAGAACTTAATCAGTTATTACTTGTTTATTCCGGCCAATTTTGATAAAAGCAACAACTTTCGATACAGAATAAAAACGAGACACAAGGTTAGTTTACACGACACTAAATAACAGTGAAGAGCCCATGGGTGATAAATGTATATTATTTACTAGAGAAGTGGCAAGGTATCGACTTTACTATTAGACAATTACTCTGAAAATAAAATTTCTGATATAGTGTATTAAAGTAATCGACATAATAAAATGATTCAATGCGAAACGCAACGATATCCAGCAAATTACTGAATCCAGCAGTACTAACTAGAACCCGTCACTAATATGCTCTAGAGGAGGAAGCAGACGTTAAACTTGGCTTTGAAATATGAGGCTTCGAGTGCATACTTCAGCATTCAGCGACTAACATATTGTAACATAATATCAAAATTCATAAGTAGACCTATATTCATATGCCTATCAAAGTAATTCTTTCTAGCTCTTAGTATCTCACTCTCTTCGCCAAAGCGGCAGGTCCAAGGTACAAATTCATATCTCGAGTCTGCTTCCACGGTTCATATAAACAACTCCACAGATCAACAAGTTAATCCCTTTACAAAAAGGATATGCCTAACCTATACATTACGTAGATTATAGCTTGGAAAAAATTATGGCTTCTGAGCTGGTTTCCCGTTGCCTTGCTCAGTTTATAATATGCTTTGTCGCCTCTTATGCCGCGTGCAGTTAACGGTTGGTTTATTCTTCAACATCCCGGACACAACACGGGAATATCAAAGTAATATGAAGAATTATTTCTAGTAAAAGTGTTACAATTTATTATATGAAAAACTCAACAATATCTAGAGAATTCGAGACGTTAAGAATTGTTAAGAATTACAAGTGTGCTTACATGATTGTTAGTTAAACTGAACAGAATCTGTCAGAAATACTGCTGAGTTGTAAGAACCATACTTTTTCTAATAACATAAAATACTAAAGTTATTCTTTAGGTTTGTTCTTGTTAAATTTTTGCTTCATTACTGTCCACATGTCGATAAAAGGAGAACTGCTTTGACTCGGCGTTTTAGGAATAAATAACGTTTGACGCACTGTAGGAAATTTGAGCAGAACGTTTTGAAGCAATCCATACAAGCTCGATACAGTCCAGTACAGCGACATACTCTGAAACATCAAACATCCTGATACATGTTTGCTATCAAGCAGACGTATAACCACAATTAGGTAAAGTTCATCCGGAGAGAAAATAATAGAATAGTACAAGCAGAGAAAAATCAACTTCTAAGACTCCAAGTCCAGGGATTTAAGTAGAGATGGGAATCGAACCGAACCAGAACCGAACCCAACCCAAAAATCTGGAATTTTGGCCGAACCGAACTCGAACCCAGACTCTGGCCGAACCCGAACGAACTCGAACCCAGACTCTGGCCGAACCAGAACGAACTCGAACCCAGACTCTGGCCGAACCCGAACGAACTCGGACTCTGACTTGGTCCAAACCGAACCAAAGATCCTCTCTCCCTCGCCAGCTTCAGGAGAAAGGAACACTTTTCTTTTAAGTTCTTTTTCAAAGGCTGCATTAAAATATTATGGAGAATGTTTGACATTACGTAAAGATAGCAAGTACAATACAGATACATATAATAGTTTTGCATTTACAAGTCTTACAGTACCTAACAGCATATATTCAGGTAAGGCTGTTTCCAATACAACTTTAAAATTAACAACAGATAGCGTTACAAAAATCATAGATATTTCAGATACGACCGATTATTCGTACCGATTAAACATCAGGTACGACTGAATTTCAGATTATAAAAGATGACATAAAAAGCAAAGATACGTTTACTTTTTTCTTAGCGTAATTAAAGCATAATGGCTCATACATCTTATACATCGCGATATTATACACACAAATAAATAATTCGAATGCTTTAAGTTAATCGTAGTGAGTGGCGAACTCGAACCCAGACTCTGGCCGAACCTGAACCGAACTCGAACCCTGACTTCGTCTATACAGAACCGAACAGAACTCCTGAAGTTCGTTTCTTCTTTGCGAGCCTCAGGAGAAAAGAACACTTTTCTTTTCAGCTATTTTTCAAAGGCTGCATTAAAATATTATGAAGAATGTTTGACATTATACAAAGATAGTAAGAACAATACATTGAATTTAGATACATATAATAGTTTTGCGCTTAGAAGTCCTACAGTATCTAAAAGCATATATTCAGGTAAGGCTGGTTTCGATACACTTTTAAAATTAACAACAGATAGCGTTAGAAAAATCACAGATATTTCAGATACCTATCTGGTACGAATAAATTTGAGATTATAAAAGAAGACATAAAAAGCAATGTTAGTTTTTATTGGCTTAATTAAAACATAATGGCCCATACATCTAATACATGGCGATATTACACACACAAATAAATATTTTGAATGCTTTGAGTTAACCGTAGAGAGGGGTGCGGAGGAAAAATAGTCAGCCATATTATTATTAGCCATATTGCACAGTAAAATACTTCTAAATTACAACAGTACAAACCATTTTTTTAGATTAGTAGCACCAGTTGTAGATATGCATTGAAATCCCCTAACCTCATATAGGCTGTACATAGACTAGAATGTTATTTATAAAACTTTCCGGCAATTTGTGCAAAATGAGATACAAAATTCACACTCAAATAGCAAAAATTACTAGAAATAGGCCGTCCTTATAAGCCGTGCTTAAATTATTGACATTACTACCTAATAGAAAGTACTATAAAGGAAATATTAAACAGGCATATAACTATTTTTTATTTTTGATTACTCTACCTCTCAAACTTGTAACAAAAGAAATTAATTAGAAAAACAAAGTGATTAAAAAGTGACTGTTTTGGCCTAATGCTTATTCGCTAGTTTTAATTTAGTTTAATTTAATTTCTCATATTGTGAAAAAAATTAATATGTGCAGCTGTTGGTGAAGAAATTATCTGATATGAGTAAGGCTCAGAAGGATTCAGATCTTACTGAATTAGATTTACTAAGTGTCTAGATATACCCATGGCTGGTGGCATGGTATATCTATGGTATATTATTTTAATTTGCAGCTAAATGCTCTGCGGTAAAATCATTCAGTGTGAGGATTTGTTTTGATTATAGTTATAGACGATTACGATTTTGTAGTACGATATGTTGACATCATCTATTCAACTAAGTGCTACTCAATTAAGCGAAATCGGAATCGCCGGTGGCTTTAATGGTATTGATGCTAGGCTTTAGATCATGGGTTCGGTGTTCCATTCTGGCTCGAGTCAATTTTATTTTCTTAAATTTTACTCACTTTTATTACTTTCTTAAGAATATGGTTACGGTTAGGGTAAGGGGTAGGGTTAGGGTTTGGAATAGTTAAAAACATTTAATTAAATTTAAAATTACTTTGTTTTTGACAATTGAGAGTCAGGCCTATAGTCCTATTAGACCTTAAAAAACCCCGACAGTTCTCTTCCGCTGAGAATTTAATTAAGATATCCAAGAATTTGGAATAATACATAACATCTCAAATCTCAACCAATTACAGTAATAATAATAATAATTAGTAATAGAACTTCGGGTTCTTTACACCCGAGGTAAAAAATACAGAAAATAATAATAATAATAATCATAATAATAATAATAAACTAATTAATAATAGTTATACTACGCAACGTTTTATGAAACATTTTTCCGAGTTTATGTAAGAATTAGTAGTTTAGGCTTCAGACTGGATAATAAGCGCTCATTTGCTTGCTGAATCGATGTGTATTTGCTATCTATCAATTTGGTGCAAATGTTTGCTTATTGAACAAATCAATTCACAATTTCATATGGAATATTATTTTTATAAATACCTGTATGTCAATTACCACTGAAGTAACAAGATTAAGAGCAGGGCTGAAGGTTAGTACTGTTTCATTATCTTATATTTGTAAATTTCTTCTATTGATTCGAAACCAAGACTTTTGAGTCGAGATCTTTGTCTCGACACTATATACTGTGTTGCATTCAAATTTATAATTAAGCTTATAAAAAGGCTACTTCGTAGATTGGCAGGATAAGTTAAGTGGACTCGACATGGACCAAAATTCCAAGTACTTGTCCTCAATTTCACAATTAAAAAAGTAAAGCTACTGTTAACGTTAGCTTCCTTACTCGAAAGCGATGTCAGTGACGGGCGAGCCCAGGTTTTGAATCACGCACATACTGATCCATGGTCGAAAATCTTATCGACATCGCCATTGGCTCCAGCCTATAATTACAGTCTCTTACGAGTCCCAATCCATACATCTCTAAAAATGCTTGGCTCAATCTAGGTAGTCTATTAGTATTAAATTCAAATTATGAAATTTTCTAATTATAGAGTACCATTGTAATATTATCGTAGCTAGATTTACAAATATTTATAGAAAATATGCTTAGGCTATCTGGAGCAAATAATTTTGCACCATAGTAATGCATTAAGTTTTCTTCACTATTTTCTTAATTTCGTAATTAACCTGAGTTTCTAATTTTAAACCTTAAGGTAATTATGAATTTAATTACTGGTTCAATTGATAGAAAATGTTATATATTGATCACATTTCTGTGGAAGTACACAGGTGTTTACCAAATCGTCCTTATTTGACATTTTTATGTTGATAAATTGCATTTTGTCATTGAAAGATTGCATCAAATTTTAACCAACACTATTCCGCTTGATTATAAAAGTTTAGGCATAATGACAAAATTTATTTTTTAATTGATGAGGCATTCTATTTGCTGGTTAAAATCAAAGAGAATATTTCAGATACAGCAAGAAAGCTGAATATGTATTTTATGAACCTTTGGCGATTAACTTAGAATATTTTAAGAAATGCACAGGAATAAAGACTAATATTTTAAGAAATGCACAGGAATAAAGACTAAGTTTCTTTTTTCATTGTCATATTTTTACTAGGGGGTAAATTGTGGCAGTTACCATGACTTCATATATTGTTTTTAAGTACCGTTACCAAAATCCATTTTAAACATGTTTATCTTAACCATGTTTATTACAACTTTAAAGGTAATGTTAAATAATTGCAACATTATCCAAACCATTTCGAACTCGAATCGAACTCTTGTGAGTTGGAAAGCAAGCCGATCCTGAACCGAACCCGAACTCTTGTTCTAACCGAACCCGAACCGAACCGAACTTTCATTTTCAACAAACCGAACCGAACTCTTAAATTGCCAACTGCTAACCGAACCCGAACCGAACTTTCATTTTTACCGAACCGAACCCGAACTCGGGAAATTCATAAAAATCCCATCTCTAGATTTAAGCATCATATTATATTATCAATGGAAAGAGTAAGTTATATTAACTAGTTTAGAAATTAAATGAAGTGGTATAAATGTACTAAAAAAGCCTCTTTGTTAAGTCCTATAAAACTTAAGCACTTAGAATCTACACAAAATAATTTATTTTACAAATTTATTGAACATAATTAGACATAAAATAATCCCATAGATACTTTAAATGACAATCTGCAAGAGTAATTTGCTTGACACCATTCTTTGAGAAGAAAATTAATTAAATAGACATATAGCTCAAATATATTAAAGATGGAAATAGCTTAGTTCTCTAAGAAACAAATCTACCGAAGAATAATCTTTAAATTTCTCTTAGACAATTCATTTTTAATGACAACCCTAATAAGAAAATAAAAAAAGCAACAGCAAGCGATTCAAAGCTACAGTTAGTGAAGAAGAGGTCATGATACAGAAAAACATATATTGTTCATAAATTTAAGAACTTAATAAAAAATTTAATATCTATTGTGGCACTGAAGAAGTGAAATAATTGTAACAGCTATTAAACCGAACTTAGTCTACACATGTCTATGCTAGAAAATTCTTAGAATATGGTGGGACTACGGTTGTTTACCATGCCGTATCCTGTTCACTGTACAACCAACTCATAGGTCGTAAGAGGCGACTGAGCAAGAACTGAGGGAGGAAACAGGGAAATCACTTCAGAAGTCACAGCGATACTAGCTATAAGCTACTTCATGATTTAGGCAAGATATATCCTTTTGTGAAAGGTTCAACTTGTTAATCTACAGAGTGCTCTTCATGGAGCGAGACAGCAGAACTTTAGTAGAAACATGTACCTTAGACCTGCCATATAACGAAACACAAGGGAGAGAGAGTCCATAAAATTAATCTCTATAAGTAACTATCTAGTTAAATGTAGGTTCCGTTAATTTACTAATAATTACTCTGTAACTCATCAATGCCATAAAACCCTTATGATCAGAAATAAATTATTTACGTATGATCAATGATTGAATGAACGACTGCATGAATGAGTAGCACTTGACATCTTAATGTTGAGACAGGCATACGCAGTCATGGTCAATGCCAGAAAAGACTTCGTAAATAAGTGATATAATTATAAGACTTTGTAAATAAGTGAAAAGACTTTTAAGAGAAAACCTTTAAATACTTTTGAAAACTTTTTATCAGAAAAGACTTTGCAAATAAATGCAATCATTATAAGTGAGCTGTATCAGCACTTACAGTGGGCACTGAGGAAGCAATGGGCAGCATGATGACAGTTAGAACTCGTAATGCATTGGTAATCACCTTCTGCATTGTTGACGCATTCTCTCGTCGTAAGTTGTGCATCTGCAACACCAAAACCAACGAGAATTACAACAGCTGATATCACTTATTAGCACTTTTTACGTAATATAAAACAGTAAAAACCAGTACAGGCTCTAAACTCAGGCAAGTGTAATTCTGATAGATGAAAACTGAGAAAGTAGTGAAATGGTCCTAAAATATATTTTAGGAAATTTAGGAAGTATTAAAGGATATTAAGAAGAAAGGAAGTACCAAAAGAGAACAATAAACACAACAGTGATGGCCCATGCAAAAATGAGATGTGAGAAACTTGACTCAAATTTTGAAGCAAAACCTGAGCAAAAGAAGCTTGTGAGCCATATAAATCTGAGCAGCAAAAGCTTGTGAGCCATATTAATCTGAGCAGCAAAAGCTTGTGAGCCATATAAATCTGAGCAGCAAAAGCTTGTGAGCCACATAAATCTGAGCAGCAAAAGTTTGTGAGCCATATAAATCTGAGCAACAGAAGCTTGTGAGCCAAATAAATCTGAGCAACAGAAACAAAAGCTTGTGAGCCATATAAATCTGAGCAACAGAAGCTTGTGAGCCACATAAAACCTGAGCAACAGAAGCTTGTGAGCCACATAAAACCTGAGCAGTAAAAGCTTGTGAGCCACATAAACCTGAGCAACAGCCGCTGTGAGCCACATAAAACCTGAGTAACAGAAGCTTGTGAGCCACATAAACCTGAGCAACAGAAGCTTTTGAGCCACAAAATCTTAGCAAAAAACTTGTTAGCCACATAAAACTCTGAGCAGCAGAAGCTTGTGAGCCACGGGTGACTGCAATCCACGTTCATGAACCAGTTGCAGTTCAGTCCCATAGTTAGACCCAGGCTACACGCATAATGATTGATTTATTCACACAGAGTTGTCATTATCCACTAAAGACACGACAAGAGACTCCAATTGCAAGAATATTCTTCTTAAATTTCAAAGGTTAAATTTACCAGGTAAAAAAATTAGAAAATAAAATTGGCAAATTGCAATCATATAACTTGAATTGACTGCAAACTAAATTAAATTAAAAGAAAGATCAGTAAATATACCTAATAAATAGTTCCTCTAATTAACTAATTACCTCAATAATGATGAGATTAGCTGAGCAGAGGAGGACGGGTAGAATGAGCGTGGAGTCAGGCAGGAGAAGATTAGAGAACCAGAGAAAGCCTTCTGATGACATCTCAGGACACAATACAGGCGCATCTGAGACACAAAATCAACGTTAAGCTGAAATGTCATAACACCCGCAAATGTTAAACTGAATGTTTTATCAAATTAAGCGAATAAGAAAAATTAAAAGCAATGAAATTAAGTTACTGTATTATCCATATTTTTTTTTTTTTTGGTACAGATGAAGCTCAAAATAGGGCCTTGGGTCTATTAGGCAATTGTTCAATTGACTAATTGACTAAACAGCAAGTCATACCTAGTTTTATAGCAAAAAGATATTGTAAGAGAAGGGCAGGTTGGAAGTCGAAGAACCATTGGCCTGATATCAAGCAAAAGTAAATATGAAGCCATTAGAAGACAGTAATTGTATCTAAATTATAAAGAGTTGCTACAGGGCGACTCCAAAAAGGCTCACCCAACGCAAAAGGCAGTATCTTTTAATAATATCAGTTACTATTTTATTACTTGTCTTGCTTTTGAGTGAGGAAACTGACGTCAACATTAGCTTAACCAGCATTTTATATATTAAGATAAACTTAATGATTTTAGAGTACTAATTTAAAACAAGAAGTTAATCATATTTTAGACAGCATTTTATGAATGCCATTTCAACTCAAACAATTAAACTACATAGTTTTCAAGAGGTCAATGAGATGGCTATATATACTGACAACAGAAGTTCAAAGGTATTTCAGCTGGCATTACTGCACTACATGTCGACCCAATTGTTTGATTGGCAAGGTTTATAACTGCAGTATGTATGAGCATGGTTCTAATCTACCTATTTGATTGTTACACAAACTTTGTTCTGCCAAACTAATTCACAAATGTCTCTACAATAGAGCCTCAGCATCTAATGTTTTAGTTAAATGTTCGACCTCAATTATTCTAATTACCCTACTAGATTAAGTGAATCTAGTTATTTATATAAAAAATCAGATATCTCATTTTTCAAAACTTACGTTAATACTGCTTGCACTAATTGGAATGAAATTCCACCTCCAATTCGAAATATTTGTATTCTGTCATCATTCATTACCAAATATAAAAACCATTTAATAAATAGTTGGCAAGAATATTCCTTACACACTACTTGTGCTGTTCGACCAAGCTATTTAATTCCAATTTATCTAAATGGTAAAAGTTTACTCCAATTTACTTTATTATTTTATTGTATGTTTCTGTTTGTCTAATAACTCTGGATAAATAGGTGTTCAACTAGATAGAACGATTCTCGTTCTCTTTGATGGCCTATTGCTTCTGCCTCTACTTAATTTGTTTGATTGATGTTACTTTTTATTTTGCTTTCTATTCAATTTTTGACTATTTTCATGTGATTGTTTTCATTTTGTGGGGTATGTGCTGTGTTTCGATCTAATAAACATATTTCTCTCTCTCTCTCTCTCTCTCTCTCTAATCTTGTACACATAAGATTAGAATTCAGCTTCTACAAACCCAAAAATTCAGCTTAGACAGAAGGAATCACTGAGATATGAAAACTGAGAATTTTACAAATGAATTTTTCCTAAGCAGGCTTTAGCCTTTGAACAGCAGAATATCTTTCTCAGTTACAGATTCAAGATTGATTAGGTTTAATTCTTCACTACCTAGAATATTATAAGAAGAGATGTTGTGGCATAGAACGAGACTGCAGTGTCTGCATCTTTAATTACATGAAATGTGTAAAACATTTACATTAAAAAATCCAGTTAGAAATTTAAAAGGCTATGGGATGATGTAAAGCCAAGCTCTAAATACATTAAAAATGACTTCAAGGTGTAAAGCCAAGTAAGTAACATTATTCATTTAGACTACCATAAATTAATAGTAACTCACGTTTTGACCATTTCGACTTCTTGATGTTACTGAAAACATCTATTCACTGCGCACTGATGATTTATAAAAAGTCACTTTTGAACATATTGCTTCAGACTTATGACAGCATAGCATTAGGCCAACAATTATATCATTTAGTATAGATTTTGTAAATAACAGCAACTACCAAAATACAAAATGCTACCAAAATGCTTTGCAAATTATAACTATTAATTGTAACTAAATAATTAATTCACCTGCTCCATCTATCAAGAGAGCACCAGACATGCTCCTCAATGAGAGAGACATGCAAATCCAGATGGGAATTTGAACCCAAGGTAGAATAAACTCTTTCATAGGATGGCAATTGTCTCTCACGTAAAGCTTGTCAACCAATCGTTTCATCTGTAACACATAGAGCAAGGTTTTCTCACGTATGCATTAAACGAAAGTACAAAAATACATTTTACTAAAAAATACTATTCAGGCAATAATTTAGAATTGGCAAAAATAATTACCTACAATATTAAAATAAAGTATCGGTTATACCACAGACACAATGGAGTAATACATTTCAGTAAATCTTTTCAATAAGCTAAGAAATAAGTAAATTTTAAATTACCATTTAACAGTTTAATAAATTATCTTAACAGTTAAATACATGTCTGATATTTTGCTAATATTTTCAACAAGAAGTAGTGAAAATGGCTAACGTTGACTTTGTATTGAGCTCTCGTCTGATTTTTATCCCACTGATAGGCAATCCTAGCATGAGATATCTCTTTACCTAGATCAGTCGATAACTGCTTGATTTCAGGTTGCAAAAGCTCAAGACGAGCACTGTTGCGCATTGAATAAATCATCAGCGGCAAAGTGACGGCAGTACGAAGTGTGACGGTGGTCAGTGCAATGGTTGCCCACCATGGCAATCCAGTGCTGTCATGAATACTGATTAGAAAACGTTCTGCCGACCCCAAGGGCACTGATTCCAGAGAAAACCACTGATGATAGGCTGCTGACGAGACAGAACGGGATGATAAAATGCGATGAGACTTCTGTAGCGCATTGTAAGAGATAACTTCTTTCAGTATTCTCATTTCTATAGACCAAAATGAATTGAATTAAGTGACTTTAGAATTTAATTAGTACGTAACTGCGATCTTAATGCTACAGATTATCACATAATGAATGAATGTATAATGAATGAATAATAGAGTAGGGGTAACATCATGGAGTTTTAAATGACATATCCTGAGGTAAAAAGCTAAAGCTAAGGTTAACGTTAGTTTCCTCAATCGAAAGCAATGTCAGTGACGGGCGAGCCCAGGATTTGAACCCGCATCAACTGATCTGCGGTCGAGTATCTTACCGACTTCGCCACTGGCTCCAGCCAATTAGGTGAAATGAACCATCGTGGGTTCGAATCCCAGCCGCGCTGATCTGAGAGTAAAGAGTTATGGGACATTCACTGCCTGATTATACAGAAAATAGTTTAAATTACCTAACGGTTTAAAGATGTGATATTAAAAGCGATATATTTCAACACAGTTGATCATTTCACTGCAGTGCATGTTGAATCGGGATGACGCAGGGTTTGGTGTAGGGGCCTATTTTTTCTGATCTTTTTAAATGATATAGATACTGTAATATTAAATTTGATCTTGAAGTTTGCTGATGATATAAAACTATTTGGAAAATAGTTAATTGAATTATTCTCCGGAATTAATGTGAAGAGATTGCAAGGGACTGGAATTATTATTTTTTATGATGTCCCTGTGTTCAATTTGGATTACTTCAGTTGCTAGGAGACCGAAAGATCTTTTCTCTAGTTCATATGTCTCACAAAGGTTTATCCTGTTAATACTTTGGACTGATTTTCTGGATTTTGGAATTGTCACCATTTTTGAACCTTCTTTTTGCTCGCTAGCTTGATTTTGTCTTAATAGTGCTCAATGTTGTCATTGACGACTGTAGCACTCTAATTGTTGTTATTATTACACTGGTCAACAGCGATTTTTCATCAAGCAAATTATTGGTTATTTATATAGGATTTTTGACGCTGATTCTAAATATGCAAACGGTTTTTCTCTATCACGTCTAGTTTTTGTGAAGAGGAAGATTATATTTTTTCATTATTCGCAATTTTCTGCGGGCATAATACGTACGCACTTGCCTATACGGACCTCGATTAAAAATTTTCTTCATAGTATTTGGAATTGGGAACTTCCAAATCACGTCATTATGTAATCTAAACAACCATCTTGAGTTTATCTTCATAAGTAAAATCAATCAATATGCCTCGAGAATGTATAAGCCATCCAGATACATTTTGATATGAGTGTGGTTCACTCACTCCGAAATCGCAAAAGAGAACTATTACGAAGGATATTCGAAAACTTTACGGAGCCTACTTAGAGACCAAGATAACGTTTGGGTGCCACATATATGCACTGTTTGTTCAAACCGTTTACGCGACTAGATAAACAAAAGGAAGCTTTCCATGCCTTTTGCTATACTTATGGTATAGAAAGAGCAAAGCGATCATCTTGCGGACTGCTATTTTTAAAGCGTCAACGTAATTGAGTTTTCTGTAAAGAACCAGCACAATATAATTTATACAGACCTTGACTCTGCACGCCGACCAGTACCTCATGATGATCAGTTGCCGGTTCCCACACCTCCACAAGAGGGACTTGATTCTATCGACAGCGAAACGGAAGTGGATGATGATGCAGCAGCAGCACATAACTCATCATCTTCAACTGATCCTGATTATTTACTCGAGGAGAGTCTGGAACCATAAGCACTCAACCAAGATGAGTTGAATGATCTCGTCAGAGACTTGGCTCTACGGAAAGAAAAGCGGAGCTTCTTGCGTCCTGGCTGAAAGAAAGGAACTTACTTAAGAACGATGTTCGCAGAAGTCACTATATCAAAAGAAACCTTGATTTGGCAGTATTCTTCAGAGTAGACGGTCGACTGTGTTATTGCAATGACATTAATGGGCTTTTCACAAGCTTAATGCAGGCACATGGAGTGGCGGTCATTTATCAACTCTTCTAAGCGAAGCTTGAAAGCCGTTCTTCTGCATAATGAAAATCTAAAACAGTGTATTCCGATAGCCCAATCCGTACACCTCAAGGAATCCTACGAGAATATGAATCTAATTCTAGAGGCCATCCTGTACAAAAAACCATCAGTGGCATATCTACAGCGATCTCAAGGTAATTGCTATGTTGATGGGAATGCAAGGTGGATTCACTAAAACATTGCTGCTTCCTGTGCCTCAATACATCAGAATGAAAAGCATGGTAATCCTTCAGATGGATTTGTGTAAACTTCTTAGAAAACAATAATTTTCCGGACTACAGACAAGGAATCCAGAATTTGCTAGTTGCTTAGAAAGAGATGGATTGTAGAATGTCTTTGAAGATTTATTTTTTTGCATTCCCACATAGATTTCTTTTCAGAAAACCTTTGGTGCAGTCATTGATGGTTTCACAAGGTGAGAGGTTTCACCAAGCTATTAAAGGAATGGAAAATCGTTATCTTGACTTCTGGAATGAGAGTATGATGGCAGACTACTGCTGAATGTTGCACCAAGAAAATCGAAACCAATCACATAACAGAAAATCGTACGCACAGCGGTTGTAATTAAGTACTATTCAATCCATGACAATAGAAGATGCGGTGAGTGACAAATGAGATCAGTTTCGCATATTTTTTTGTATTAACTGAAAGGTGTTGTAAGAAGATGAACTACAAACTTAAGCTTTTTATGTATTTATTCTAAGCTTAGTATTGTTAAAGTTGAATCAGTCAAAACTCAAAAACTATACGTGCTGGAAAAATTCTGATTGCAGATTTGTAATCAGCGTCAAAAGGTACTTTAGAAAAGTGTAGTTTAATCTCTGATAAGAAAAAAGTTTTATTTTGTTGACCTATGTTATTATCCTTATACGCTACCTAAGTGGAACAAAACAGCGATGTAACTTACTTCTTAATGTTTAATACTAGTTATGCTATCTTGTACTAAACATAATTCTGTAAAATTCAATGCAGTGAACATATCTTTTGCAAATAAAATATAAATTGTTGATAATATATTTAATAAAATCTGCAATAATAATTTGACCTAAGATTTATAGAATATCCATTGAATTCATGAATTATCCAGTAATACTACTACTACTGAGACTGCGCTACGTCCTACTTGGACCCTGCAGTAGGCTTCACAGTTAATTGACTCCACTTCGCTCTATCCTCAGCCAGATCACAGATGCTCTCATCTAATATGTTCAAATTCTGATTTATATCTCTGACATCTTTCTTTACTAATTTGATCCATATTTGTTTATTTTGACAACCTCTTTGTTTTGTCTGGGATTTTCTATTCTCATTTAAAGCAAGTTTTACAGGTGCATTGTTCGGTAACCTAAGTAGTGACCTATCCATTTTAGTCTTCGTGTTTTGATTGCAAGACTCTATTTTTTTCATTTGTTCTGATGTATAAGTTATCGTTGCTTATAATGTGAGGGTAATATATTTTAAGTATTTTTCTTAATAGACTTCTATGAAATATGTCAATTTCGTGTTCCTGTTTTGAAGTTAATGTCCATAGCTCACTATTATATACGTAAACTGTCGTAATATAAGCATTGAATATATTTATTCTTGTTTTCATTTTTATTTTGCTATTTATTAGATTCATCTTGTATTTATTAAAAATAGTCATACACAATTGCTTTCTATGGATCATGTCTCTTTCAGTATCCAAGTAAGAAACTAAATATTTGCATTTCTTCCATTCTTGATCATTTTTGTTTCCAATGGTATATTTTTCTGTTTTATCTGTGTTTAGTTTTAAATCTCTCTTATTCAGTTTATCATTGACTTCCTTTGAATTTTGTCTGTTATATATTTGCATGTGATTACATATGCAATATCATCTGCAAACTGCTGATCAATATTTATACTCATTTCTCGTTTTATGCTATAGTTATGTTCTATAATATGATTAGGAATTAATTCTTCATATGGTATATTTTCTTTGGAGTACGAGTGCTCTTCAATTTGGTTTGCTATTTGAATTTGGTTCTCATGTTTGTTTAAGCTATTTGCAAGGTAAAATGTGAAAAGTACCGGGCTTAAGCAATCTCCTTGTGGTATTCCAATATTAGTTTCAAACTCATTTCCAGTTACATCTCCATTTTTTACTCTTAAAATTACATCATCAATGATAAGTTTTATTATATGCAGTTCGTCCTGATCAATTATTTTACTTAAATCCTCTAATAATTTATTTCTATTGACAGTATCAAACGCCTTACTCATGTCTAGAAGCATGATTTCTATTTCTGAGTTTTTGTTTGTTATTGCTTTTTCGATAAGAAGTTTCAATGTTAGGACGTGTTCCGTGGTACTTCTGCCTGGTCTGTAGGCGGCTTGAGTAACTGGTATTATGTTGTCTATTTTATGGTATATTCTATTTATCATTACAATTGACAGTATCTTTCCGATAAGATTTAATAAAATTATGGGTCTTAAATCGCTGCATGTGGCTTTAACTTTTCCTGGTTTTTATAGGGGTATTAATATTCCTAGTTTAATCTCTTCTGGATATTTTCCTGTTTAATTTTAAATAATAAGTTTACTTATGGGCGCAGCCATGTTTTAATCAGCTGATTCCGTCAATCAGCGCTGCCAGACTTCCAAAAGCTGCCACAACAAAACTAGCCCAAAATGCCCAAATTACCTCTGTCTCTAGCTGGAATTTATTGCTTACAACCTGTTATTAATGGTCTGTCAACTTCATATAAAGCTGAACAATAGCATAATGCAATCAACTCCGAATATAGTGTAAATGTCAAATGGCATGTCCGGCAGTGGTGTAGTGGGGTGGTGACTCGGGGGTGGGGTATTCCAGTGAGGGAACGTGTTCCATCATTATTTTGCTCAATTTCATGTAAAAATCTGATAGCTAATTCGCTCTATTTCAGCATTAAGCCTACATGTATATGTGAATGTCGCAGTACTACAGTAGCGTACATATGGTGGTTAGAGGCTTCAGGTAGCGTACGTCATGAAGTTTAAATGACAGAGCATCATGAATTAAGTTGCAATTAATGACAGATCCTGAAGTGCATTGAATATAGGGCCTACGTGGGGACGTCCCTGACATCATCCTTTGAAGAGGAAACGGACGTTAAACCACTATTATTCTTATTATTATAGTGTGTTCTATTGCCGGCCGCGCTGAACTGACAGTGAAATCTTGGAGATTCAATCACGTATGGCATGATACATTACGTAGACGTATACGGAAAATGAAATGGATTAAATTAATTGTCCAATGGTTTAATCATGTTTAGTGGCATTACAAATGATACGTATAGCAACATATCCATAAACATATATGGTTGATCATTTCACTATAATGGGTACAATAATATCATTAAACATCATGTTTCAAAGTAACTTGTATTAATTTCATGCAGTAATTGATTGTCTTTCTGTCTTAATTTGTTTGTACTAATTTCACAATAGTTTCTAAATCTAGCTGAACTACATTACTTTCAATTTATAATCGTAATTATCTCGCGCCTACTAATCCACTGAAATGATCGACTTTGTTCTAAATTTTTTCAGAAAATGTGCTTTCTAATTATTTTATATTAACTGGCATATTGCACATTCCCGCCACTCATGAATTTTGAAATCTTTAAATGAAATATGGTTATAAATTAAAATATATTATATAAATGAAATATGATTATAAACTGAAAGTAATGTAGTTCAGCTAGATTTAGAAACTATTGTGAAATTAGTACAATTGAAAAATGAACTCATGTATTTTGAAGTCTTTGCACTGGCTAAAGATTAAAGAGCGTATCATTTACAAAACAGCTTCGTTAACCTATGAGTCCATCACCATCCCAGGACAAACTTGTATGTCTCACTTGACTAAAATGATGCAGCCTGCTACTACTCGGTCTTCTAAGTTAATTACTCTTGTGAGACCTAGCTTACCTTCACGCTCTAAGCTATCCAATCGTTCTTTCCAGCATGCTGCACCTCAGATTTGGAATTCTCTTCCATCCAATCTACGGAAATCTTCATTCGAATCATATCGGCCTTTGTTTTCCTATGAGCAGTTCCATATGCAGTTGAAGACCTATCTTTTCCATCTCTCTTTTCCATCCAGTGTCCATGAGCAGCGACCTGCGCCTAAACCACCTTCTCTTTAACTCCCTTTACTTTGGACTGAATTTCTGGATTTTGGAATTTGCACCGTTTTTGGACCTTCTTTTTTTTCGCCGGCTTGATTTTGTCTCAATAGTGCTCGATGTTGTCATTGATGACTGTAGCACTCTAATTGTTGTTATTAATTGTTGTTATTATGAACTCTACGAGCAAGCTAAAATTACTGATTGCAAGTTCTTCCGAGTTTTGTTAAATTTATGGCAATACTGTGATGTTTACATTTCACTCTAGTTGATGATTAAGGAAACTTATTTAACTTATATTGGTTTTAATTTTTATTTCTTTTCTATTCTCCTATGAGAGAGCCTAACACAACGTGAGGCATGACCACAGTTCATCTGACCAAAACTGATCTCAGCGTTCCTTGGGGATTTCGTCTTCAAGGCGGCAAAGAGTTTGGAGCTCCACTTACAGTGCAACGGGTAGGATGGGCTTTAATTAATAAATGCCACTCATACCATCAACTGTACTTCAGTGTTTCAGTGTATAAATATTGTAGTGGAATTGATATTATTGTTATGATCACATTTCAATTTTGATTCATTTTAGTGTCTGCACTCTGAATATGACTTTAAGTGTTAAAACTTATTTTGTAGGATAATCTATGACGGGAAGAAAAATAATTAAATTTTATCTCTAATAATATTAACAACAACAGTTAGAGTGCTACAGTCATCAATGACAACATCGAGCACTATTGAGACAAAATCAAGCCGGCGAGCAAAAAATGTGGATTTACTATGCTAACAATATTTATGTTTTATAATATCTGCATATTGAAATTAGGATTTAGAGTGCCTAATAGTTTATGATTTAAAAAAGTTAAGATTCGGCTTGAGATTGGGGTTTGTCATACTTTAAATAGTCCTAAGCAGTTGTTATAGAAGTGGGCAGGACCGCCATAGGATGTCAATCGAGCAACATGGGGGAAGCAGATGTGGTATCATGAAATGAGGAATATACATTCACTTGTAGTAATCACTCAAAATTGAACTTCTTAGCAAAAGGCTTCCTTATTGTAAAGAAGAATTTTGACTGAAAAGTAGCAGTTCAGTTGTATAAACCTATATTCACATTCATAGTGCATATATTTCATGTGCTGATATGGAAACTTTTCAGTGAATTTTATTCTGTCGTTCTACATTCCTCCTCTTTCTACAAATCTGTTTGATTTTATAATGATTAAGGTCTTTCTTGTGCAATTTATGAACTATTGTAGATAAACCCAGGAAGTGTTGCCGCTAAATGTGGACTACAGATTGGTGACATCATTACTTATATTAACAATACACCGACGGCTGAATTGAAACATAAAGATGCTCAGGATTTAATACTGAAAGGAGAGAAAAACATTGAATTGATTGTAAACAGGTAAATATTGATCATTGAGTGTGGATATTAAACTTTTGTAATTATTTTAAAGTAATCAATCAATTGTACTATAAGTATAAACTGCAGCTGTATGTTAAATGCCACAGTAGCACTGAATGAACAGTGAAGATCAAGTAGTCTGTTGGTATAATGCCATAATCGGTTTTAAACATAGAAATTGTGAATCAGCACCATCTGGCTACAAGTCCCTTCATTCACTGCCTTAGCTTGTTTCAGTTGCCTCTTACGAACATATGCAGTTGTAGTTAGTTTCATTTCTCAATTTTTCGAACCTACTCGGAAAATTAATCTATATGCCCTTGGTGTAACTTTAATATAAAAAGTGTAATTTCATAGTTCATGTTTCTGGATCTTCTAGGCATGTATGGTATGTAATTTTAATTAATACACATTTTATGGGTTTTAAAACTAGGGCAACGCAATAACAATAGAAAATGGGTGGATATGGGAGAGATAAATTATTATAACCTATGGTCTCATACTTTTCAGGCAAGTATACTTAGAATTTGCATTCAGTCACTAATGATCTTGGTACTGAATAATTTTTGTAATTATGCTCCCATTCGGACGTAAGACCTATTTAAAAACTGGAGGACAAAAATTTATTTTAGTACTAGTGTATATTACTCTCTGTCTGCATACTTTATCTTACAAAATTATAATTAAAGAAGTTTGTGACAGGTTTTGTATAGCTTAGTGGGTTTTTGAAACTGGGTTGTTGAAACTCCTTTGGATGGCAAAATTATATACAAGAGAGTCAGCTAGTTTAACTGAATACTTAAAAATGAATGAGGAAGCTGCAGTAACATGTTTTATTCTTAGGTAATTAAGTGATTGATTGCTAACATGTGGATAATGTGAATCCTTTAAGTTAATCATTTTTTGTGTAGTTGAAGACTCTTGGATTTTAGACTAAATATTTTACTTTTTAATTAAGAACTGTTATACTGGCTATTATTTGCCTGTCTGCGTTTCTGGGTCCGTTTCGACACTGGTGTCATCTGCAGCTCTGTTGTGTGTGGGCAAAACGTTTATGTTGAAATGAGCATCATCATGCATGTATAGTGATGCAAGAATGGATTGTCTAGAAAATGTGAAATATTCAATTTTTAAAATTTACACTCCTATTTAATAATATTAGATAAGACTGTGAAAGTCTTTGCAAATAGAAATTTGTAGTGGAGTACTCAAAAGATTCTACTTTTAAATAAAAATATGAAAAGATTATGTAGTCTATGATGGAGACAATTTATTTGCTCAATTGTCAATACTAATCTTTACTATTCCTGATTGATGACGAATTTATTCTGAAGAAGGCTATAGAAAGCCGTCATATAATTTATATTTGAGTACAAATGGCTAAAATATATTTCATGAGGTTATAGTTTATGTGATAGGATCAACTTATTGGCCACTGGGTGTTCATAATTAAGGAATGCTCTTGACTGAGCAGGAATTGAATATGACAAGAGCGATATAAATTGAGAGAAATACTAGATTTAACTATATTTTATTATCTCCTGAATAGTGTCAGTGGCTTTGAATTTTACACTTGCTAGGCAAGTTAGTTATCAGCTCTGCCATCCAAATTACATTTTATGAATGAAATGAAATTAAGGAATATTTTTAGTAATTTATTTTTGTTTTCCTAGCCTCAATTTAGAATGCATAGTGGGCCCTGTTCGCTGAATACAATTCTGTTTTATGAGAAATGTACTTTCGGATTCTATATTTTGCTTTGTAATACATCCTTATAGATTTATGATCATTAAGAGTTGTAACATATCTCATGAGTGATTTATTTTATTAACGGTATTCAGATACAGGTGTGCCAAGTACATGCAAATATATGCTGACTACCTGGTTGATTTAATTTAAGGATAAATGTTAAGGCTTATTACTTAGAGTATAATAGCGAGTAGGACTCTGTTTATAATGGCTGTGCAATAAAAGCTCTTGTCCTTTATTTGTCTCTAATCCTAATCGTCTGAAATGAATTATTTTCAATTTTTCATTATAGCCATCTGTTAAAAGTTTATTTTCAGCACTAGTTTCCATAAGGAGAAGATCAGTGTTTGTGCAAGAATACCTTTATATATGGTATCTTATGAATATGTAGGATATAGATGCCGTATATAAAAGGTTTTATATACGGCATCTATCCTATAGGTGTCCTAATAGGTGTCCTTGATTTTGTGTAAGAAAAGGCTGTTAAAAATGCTATTTTTTTAGGCTGAAGTATTTATTAACTGCAACTGATTGATCATTCTAAATGAAATTTGACCTGAATATATGAAAAGCCCTCCTGTATTAGAGTCTGAACGTCTATAATGAAGCTTGAAACGCCTATAAAATGTAACAGTTTTGCCACAGGGGTTACATTTTTAGTCTTTCTATGTTTTTTGATTCATTTTTAATGTTGTTTCAGTCCTGTTTTGCTTTTACTAATTATTACGCTTTTACTTTTACTTTTAGTTACAATTATTTGTATGTTAAATTATGTTTGAGGAAGCTGTACAGATTTACTGGTAATATAACTAAGTGTTAAACGTATACTTCCTCATCTAGCATGATGCCAGAGACATCAGGAAAACACTAGAAATAAAATTTTGATAAGTAGCATAGATCTTCAAATTTAATTTTTAAAAGATACAAAAAACATAATCCAAACAATTTCAGGATTACTAATTTACATTAGATGTCCAAGGTACATTAAAACATATAAAGTTGAAAAATATTTTGCCTGTCCAAAGCAAATTTTAGGTGGAAAGCTTTGTCTCCTTGAAAAGAAGAATATTATTTTAACATCTTTTGGTTTTGCTATGTTTAGAAAGTCCAATTAGGTCTAGTTTGTCAAGGGAGTTAGTTTTTTGAGTTAGGGCAGTCATATGCGTGACGCTTGAGTTATGCATCATATGATTGAGACAGTTTTTGAGTTCGAGCAGAGAGCAGAATGCATCATATGAGTGAGATATTTTTTGAGTTAGAGCATTATCATCACATGAGTGAGATAGTTTTTGAGTTAGCAAAAACTATCTCACTCATATGATGCATTCATATGCATCATATAGTGAAGATAGTTTTGAGTTAGAGCAGTATGCATCATATGGGTCTTCACGTGGAACAGAAAATTGATCAGGCCTTAACTTTGGACCCGTTTGTCGATTTCGAAAAAGAACAGTTTGGAAATTTTGCTCAGAAAAACTATATATTCCAGATTTTATCAAATCTGAGGCTTGAAGTTGTTGACCACTGGATGAGTTGATGTCGAATGACTCTATTAATATATTGCATTTGTAGCTCCTGAGCTTAATTATTCTCACTGCTTTGCTCTGAATTGCTCTTACTTATTTACTCTGAATTTCTCCCACTTCTTTGCTCTGAGCTGCTCGCATTTCTTGACTCTGAGTTACTCTTACTTTTTTGCTCTGAATTACCCCTACTTCTTTGCTCTGAGTTACTCTTACTTCTTTGCTCTGAATTAATGTTATTGCTTTGCTCTGAATTACTCTTACTTCTTTGATTTTGAGTTGCACTCACTTCATTTCTATTAATTACTGATACTTCTTTGCTCTGAATTGCTCTCACTTCTTTACCTTGAATTTCTCTCACTTCTTTACTTTGAATTGTTCATACTGCTTTGCTCTTCATTTCTCTTACTTCCTTGCTGTTTTACATCGTTAGGCTATAATTGTAAAATTGTTTTATGACTCTATCGTTGAAGAGGCGTCTACATAACTGATAAAATCGAGAGTGTATTATGTCATTCAATTAGATCCTAATTCAATCTGAAAATACTGAATCTGAAATACTTTAATGTGACCTTCTCGTTTATCTTTGGCCATGTTCTTCATAGATTCTTAGCTTGAATGCCAAGTTCATCCGTTACCCTTGAAACGTTTAGATCGTGAAACTGACGTTAAGTTCTGATTTAATTGTTTTATATCCCAAAATTGGAACTTCTTCCGTAAGTTTAAGAATGCATAGGTACTCGGTTATAGGTTATGTTTTAAGAAAGTAAAGATACATACATAAAACTACGATAGCGAAACAGTTATGAGTACAATTTCTTGGAAACTATAATATTTATAGAATTATAGTTACCAAGTTGTGTCCGAGACAACATTATATATATATATATATATATATATATATATATATATATATATATATATATATATATATATATTACTGTTGAGGCTTGGTACTAACGTATATACGGCGAGCTTCAAGCAGCATGCGCTTTCTATGAGGACTGTTGCTGCAACATCTGGACTACTTGATCGCTCATATACGTTACATCATTCAAACGTACATGTAACAATAGAAGATCATATCTTAGCAAAGTTATTTTCATTTGTATTTATTATAATTAATTTTACTACAACATTATAGGTAATATGACTAAGTGCTTGAAAGTGCTGCTCCGTTTTTTAGTGAGCCAATGTCAATGTTGAAGATTGCTCTGAGAATTATGACAGGCTGCTTAGTATTTGCTTTAAGCGTCACTGTCACATATAGTCACATATAGGTGGCCGAGTGAGAACTGTTAAGAGTGATTCAGTTGTGAAATGAGTTAAGCGTTTGTGCATGCCTTTGTTCCGTTTTTCAGTCACAATGTGCTCTAGGTATTTCAACAAAAGAGCTCAGTAAAATGTACTAGAAATAAATAAGTAAGCATTCGATTATTAGGCTTATAGAAGGTATGATATGGCATTAGTAATATCGTGCTCAGATTGACATGTGAAATAGCAACATCCTAATACTAATTACATTTTTATTGCTGTATTAACTCCATACTATTTATCCATATGGCATTCTTATGGCATTTCTGTCCAACAAATCGCTGAACGAAATAACTCTGTGAATTAATCGTCAAACAATTTACAGATATTGTATTGAAAGCTCATTCGCTTGTATGATAGAGGGCAGAACTCTATGTTGTTACTATGTAGGCTGCACTTCATAAGAATATCTACTCTATACGTCTTTATATAGCGTAATAAAACAGTTGGTCATACTATATATCATAGCTCTGCTGTCTGCATGTAGGAGCCTACATTCGACCTAATCGCTAGATGTCATTGAACGTATCCGCATCCATTGAATGAGTATTGATAAAATCTTATCTGCCCAACTTTGTGAATACTCGAGTGTCGTACTTGATCATCTATCAAGATGTCAAGGATCAAGATAAATATTTATGTTCTCTCTTTTGTTAGATTTGTGATATGTTATGTGATCTGTTACTTGTGATCTCTGCAAGTCGAAGTTTAACGCCAATTTTGTCTTCTAAAAAGATCTCTATAACAGCATGTGTAGGATTTGGACTCTTCATTTACCAATCTGTAATAAAATTAAAAATAAAATATTTCTGTAATGACAATAACTTGCCTGGACTTTTATTATTACGTTTGCTTTAATTTTTTCCTCAATTTTTGTATCCGAGAATATATAATACAATAGTTTTTCACTATTATTACTTTTGAAGACTTCACCCAACCCATTGTATGTGCTCTAATGATTTTTTATGGATTTTATTCCATTGGAATAATTACTAAAACCTACTCTAGCATGACCTCCTTTTAAACAATTGGCATTTGATATCATGCACATTTTGCTTATTGTTAAATTTACATCTTGGACCATAGAATTTCAGAGTCTAACTCGGACTACACAAGTATGAGTCTAGAAAAGTCCAACTGCCAGAGATTATGCGATGTTAAAGTAAATATATCTATATAATTAATCAAATAATTTATTACCTCATATATTTATGTTATGTTTATACAAGTATATTTGCAAATTCAAATGAAAATCGTTCTTTACCGGCACTTATTATCGTAAATAGCGTTTTTTTTTTTTTTTTCAGAGTTGAAAAATTGTACATGCTGCTTCTGATGGCTATGAGATTATTGAAAGTCTTTGCTAATGATACAGATTGGCTTGGACGGATTAGCATATTCAATTATTTGAAGTGTTTGGTGGTATTTATGACACCCTAGCTGTACGTGTTTCGAACTTACTTATAGTACTTGCGCTTACTTCGGAACATGTTTGACGGTATATACTTAATTTCAGGTACAGTCATGGCCAAAAGTATAGGGACAGTAGCCCTATACTTTTAAAGGGCTACTGTCCTTATACTTTTGGCCTTGACTGTATATATAATTAAATTTTAAATGAGCCCACCGTTTTTTATTCTTTATTTATTTATTTAATTCTTGACAATTTTCGTGCACAACCAAATAATAAGCTTGTTGTACTCGTCGACGACACGTCGTCTCATGGGTAGTAGGAGTCGAGCATCGTCAGAGCCGTCATGTAAACATGCAGAGCAAGAAATTATTTATATTTGTACTTTTAAGTCAGTTTTAAATTTAGTAATGATTATATCGAGAATGTCAGACTCTCAAAGTTCACTTCTTGCAGACATGTCTTACTGTAGGAAAAAATCTAATCACTTCATTCTTTAATTAACTTCACTAGGTCTCGAAAATGACGTCGCTGGGTTTTGAATATAATATCTGTGATATCCCGGGTATTCGAAGATATCTATGTCGTCATTGGATACACAAAATAATTACCATGAAATTGTGTTCGAGATCTAGTGATATTAAATATGTTATATAAAAAACTGTGTGTGACACGGATGAATCTCTCTAGATGACTCAATATGCGTATATATATATATATATATATATATATATATATATATATATATAAATATTTTTCCCTATCTCAGTTAACTGGGATTCAAGGGAAAATGATGATGATGATATGTGAATATTATATATTTTCAGAAGTGGCAGTGGCAGCTCTCAGCCTGTGGAGAAGGTTGTGCCTCGAACGCCTGTCTTCTACGATCCTCCTAAACGCAATCCTGATGGATTCGGTTCCGTTGTTTCGTCCGATACTGTCAGCTATCCATTTAAGAGTGAGGCCAAGAATCAGGAGCAACCAAAGAGTTACGAGCAACCAAAAAGTTACGAGCAACCAAAGAGCTACGAGCAACCGAAGAGTTATGAGCAACCAAAGAGCTACAATCAGTTGAAGAGCTACAACAAGGTGGATGAAGGTAACAAGGAGTCAGGTGAGTATGCTGTGAAGTATGTTCCCTCGTCGACGTGTCAGCTGGTTAGAGACCTGGACGCAGGCAAGGATATCGGAGTCAATCCAATAACTGGAGCTCAGCGAAGAACATCTCCGGTCCAGTCGAGACTTCATCATCAGCTCGAGAAGCAGTGCCAGTAAGAATTCCTACCTAGTAGTTGAACTGCATGTCTATCAACTTCCCTGATATCATCATTGTGTGAGAAAACGGGAGTTAAACCTTTTTGTTGCTGCTGTTTCTCTGTTGTTATATTGTTTCGATCTGATGACATCATTACTGTTGCTAACGCTCTATTGGTATATTGTTTTGATCTAATGCTATAATTTAGCAATTTGTTGTTGCTGTACCTTTCACTTGTCTGACATCTCTCGTAGAGCACTACCTATTGGCGGGTCCATGGTAAATAACGCCTCCATACTTCTCTGTCTTCTTTTTTCATTTCATGTCAAATAAATGCGTTTAAACCGTTTGGAAGGCAACTCTATTTGATTAAGTCAGCTTGTTGCATTGATATATGTTGTTCTCTCAATTTAACGAGTTAATTGAGTAGATGTATATATAAATATATCATCTTTGATAGGATGTAAACCTGATGGCTAGATACAGTAAGCATTTAAAATTTAGAGAAAATGTGCTTGAAATTATTGAATGTGTGCCTAATGTATTAAATAATTACTGTTCTGATTGTCTGCACGTCAGAATTAGTGGAGAATCGGGTGGAGATATCAAATCATCGTCTTCCACTGTTGGCAGTTACATAAAACCCGTGAATGCCAGCAATGGTAGTAACACTAAACCAGGAGCTACTGCCTATAATTCTTCTCTAAACTCTGTTGCTAACTCCTCAGTGAAACCTAACCCATTCCCGGCAGCTTCGCCGATGTCATGGTCTGCTCAGAACGACACCAAGGAGTCGAGTGGAAATTCTCGTGCTGGTGGTGGTAACGCTGATATAGTGCAGAAACTGTCGTCTGTGTCGAGAATACCAGTGTGTCACGTGTGCAATGACACCGTCACGTTAGTTATACTGTGTAGTAGTTTATATATATTGACACCGTTACGTTAGTTATACTGCTCTATAGTGGATATACATTGACACCGTCACGTTAGTTATACTGCTCTATAGTGGATATATAATGGCATCGTCACTTTAGTTATACTGTTCTGTAGAGGTTATACATTTATGATGTGTATTTACCAGTTGTCACGTGTGCAATGACATCGTCACGTGAGTTATACTGTTCTATGGTTGCTTTATATTTGTGATGTGTATCTGCACAGAAATATATGTATAATTTGTTGATATATTTTGCTAATATTTTGTTTATTAAGTTTATTTCGATCTATTATATCGATAGATTCGATTTCTGATATATCTAGATGATGATTTATTGTCTACATTGTATATGAATTATTTAAGTTATTGACTGATTGCTAATAACCAGTGGTTAAAGTGAGAATTGAGAGCTAGTGGAACGTTCAGAATTTTTCGGCCCCCCTGTAATGCATTTACAGGTCTACTAGTATCTAACATGGTTCCCTTGCAGGGGAACATACATCAGAAAAATGAGAGCTACGAGAACTCAGTTCGCCTGCATACCCCAACTTTAACCAAGTGCTGCTAATAACTGCTTTTGTAATTTATAGTTATCTGTCTCTAGACGTCTTGTTGTTGTGTGTAGTGTTTTTTTGTTATATAGACTAAGCTCTAGCTTGAATGATATTTATTTGTAAGTTTTAGCGGTTGTAGCTTTGTGATATAACTGTTCGCTACTTGTTTAGTGAATCGATTGATTGCTTGATTGAATACTTATAGGGGTCAGTATATGACTGTCATGGGTAAGATCTGGTGTCGCCAGCATTTTGTCTGCCACAGTTGTGGTAACTCTTTGATCACTCTGGAATTTTTCGAAGAAGGTGGTAACCTGTACTGTAAAGACGACTACGATCAATTGTTTGCACCTCGGTGTTCTAAATGTGAGAAACCGATCTCTGAGGTAAGCTGATTTATCTGCTGATTTATCTGCTGATTTATGTGCTGATATATCTGCTGATATATCTGCTGATTTATCTACTGATTTATGTACTGATTTATGTGCTGATATATGTGAGGATTTGTCATGATTTATCTGCTGATATATCTGCAGATTTATCTGCTGATATAGTTGCTGATATATCTGCTGATTTATTTGCTGATATATCTCCTGAGTTATCTGCTAATCTTTCTGCGTATTTATTTCACGAGCCATGATCTTTCAGTTAAGATATTATCAAATTGATTTGTCCATTAGTTTTTTAATTACCGAATTTATAATTTTACAATTATCCTAATATAAACTGATTTAACTGTTTAGTTGTTCATTATGTGTTTCTCACTTGTTCATCTATCATGGGTCTATGGATGCCTGAGAGCTAAAATTTTTATAGCCCATGTTATTGAAGTTTTAAATATTATGAAAGGGTACATATTTCTCTGTCTGTCAAATAACTTTATGAATTACAAAATTTAATTGTAGAATCAGTGAACTTTGTCTTATTTGCTCATGGTCTTCCAGAAGTTTGAATTCAGATATTTATGAGATAATGATTGCTGGCGAAAATGACTTACTATACTCATTGTTTGCAGAATAATATAAATGCATTTGCTCTTTTGCAAAGACATTGATAAGTGCTATAGGAAAAACATTGCACAAGCTTGTTCTTATCTATAGAAAGTGATAAGTGCTATGGGAAAGACATTTCACTGGTTCTTATGTGTAGATAGTGATAAGCGCTATGGAAAATACGTTATACTTTTTCTTATGTATAGGAGGTGATAAGTGCTATGGGAAAGACATTTCATGCTCATTGCTTTGTTTGCGACAAATGCTCCAAACCCATTCAGGGAGGAAAGTTTCATCTGAGCAACGGAAAGCCGTACTGTCAGAAAGGTTAGTATTGTCCGTCCACCAGCAGTTCCTGTAACGGTAGCTTTTTAATTAATATTTGAAGCGCTTTTATCATCATCATCATCATCATCACCGTCTTACTTATCATCGCCATCATCACCATCACCAGCATCATCATCACCATCATCATCATCACCATCATACTTATCATCGCCATCATCACCATCACCAGCATCATCGTCACCATCATCACCATCATTACCATCATCATCACCATCAGCATCATCAGCGTCATCATCATCATCATCCCCCTGAAGCCCAGTTTAACTATAGTCAGGGCTTAGAAAATTTTGTTGCAATCTCTGTGGCTCTCAGCAACAGAATGCTAACTGCTTCTTTTGATTAAATATTGCTGTAAATTGATGGATATACTGTATATGTTATTTATTCATATACAGTATAAAAAGCATACATGCACAGATGCATGTATGTATAGATGTGTGAATATAACTTATGTATATACATATATATATTTTATATTCATGCAGTTGAACCTATTACACTGACTTTTGATTAGAGATTTTGGTCGTTTAGTGCCACCCCCTGGTTAGACTGGTTGTAATAGAAGAGCATGGTCTACCTGATAACAACTCTTTGGCAATAATTGACGAAAGTTCTTCGTAGATAGTGGATGAACGTAGTGTACCAATGTAGAATGTAGTGTGCGATTTACACACCTCTCAAGTGTTAGACTCAGATGACTAGTGTGTCTAGGAACATATATGTCCACATGCGATGTTAACCTTTTCTTTCATAACTGCTTCATCTAGTCGTCGTTATGCTCAATATCTTAGTCATCAAACCATCCATAGAATTCTAAACTGGAAAACTCTTCTCAATTTTTAAAATTTATATTTATTCTAATCATTTATTTTTTGCTGATCAGTGCTTAATTCATCTTTGATTTATTGATTTTTTATTTATTGATTTATTGATTTGATTTTTTGACTGCTGGTCAAATTATTTATTGATTGATTACATATGATTGATTGATTGACTTTTGGATTGCTAGATTGGATATATTGCTTGATTTAATGTTTCATCGACATTGATTGGTTGCTCTATTGATTGATTTTGATTGATTTATTGATTAGATTGGGAGCAGATGTTTCAGACCAAGTGCCACTCGTGTCAGTTTGGCATTGAGCCAGGTGATCAGTACATAGACGCTCTGGGCAGCCACTGGCACGCAGAGTGCTTCAACTGTCTCGTTAGTTTATATTCTATATTCTGCTTCTCAATTTAAACATTCGATAGTGTATTGTTAATAAGTAATCAATCAATCAATGAATCAATAAGAATTTAACGTCCGGTTCCTCGCCATAAGGCAATGTCAGGGACGTCTCTTACAGACTCTACACGAATAGTCGCCAAAGCACCATACAATGACGACTGAGTACACAGAGACCACAAGAGAAAGCGAGATCTAAACAGTGCAAGTCCAAGATCCAAGGCAAGCGGGTCAAAATTTAGACCTGTGCAGTAACTCTACGCAGGCTACTATGATGATGCCGAATGTCCAATCTAGAGCAGTTTATCATTCAGTCAGTCTCAGAGTAGCAATGGTGATCTCTGGAGTCTGGAATTGAAGTTTTATACTCAAATCTTGTTGATTGATTTATTTTACTGATAATTATATAATTAGGTTATTCTTTGACAATGTTTACTATATTAAAGTAATAATTATGTTGTAAATGTTAGTCTCGTGTATACAACTTTTAATTTTTTTTTTTTTTTTTTTACCTTTAAGTTCTTTTCTTAAGTACGACGTAGTT
Source organism: Enchytraeus crypticus (assembly GCA_905160935.1). NCBI lineage: Eukaryota > Metazoa > Annelida > Clitellata > Enchytraeida > Enchytraeidae > Enchytraeus > Enchytraeus crypticus. Next base: position 506,392 of record CAJHZI010000466.1, read on the forward strand.
TTAAACTCAGTTTAGATGATTGTTTTGTTATATGAATAGGGTTATATACTATTGCTTTTGGGCCTTCGTGTCCTATTTTAGAGCTTATATCATAATGTCCTATCATAAAGCTCTGTATCCAGTATCGTATCGTTATTATATAAGTTTGCGCATCAATCCGACATACATTCTTATTTTGCGACAAAACATTATGTTTTGTAATTCAGATGATATTATGAAAAACCAAGTAACGAAATAAATAGCTCTTTGTTGTTACTTTATGGACAGGAAGAGCTCTTGTCACATATTTTGTTGTTGAGCTGAGCTTGTTGCATCATCAATTAGGTGTCTTATTCGTTTAACTTTTAAAATTAAGATGTCATTAAGCTTTAAGCTAAACTTTACGGCTTTTTCAGAATCGCCTAGATAATTTATTCGTTAATCTGGGAGATATTCAAACCAAGGACCCTTCTGCTTTTCGGCTAAATGTAATTTCTAAACGGTCATTCAACCGGTGTAAGTTGTGTCTTTTGTTTCCTGTAGGTTTGTAAGAAGAATTTGGAATCAGTTGAATTTTTCAACAAGAACGGTCAACCATGCTGCAGAGACCACAAATAGTTGAAATATTCCAGTGTTTCTTTCATTAATCTCTATATGTTTGGAGAAATATTTTGAATATATGTATTTGTAGAATATTTATTTTATTGTTAATGACATTTAAACAAGACATACCATAGTTTTTATATACCCCAACCATATTTTGTGTAACCGTAGTTTGGCATTCCATGTTAGATTAATAGTTATTTCTCAGGACATTAGTAAGGGTCAGATTGGCTTTTTATATTTGTTGAGGATGTAGCATTTAAGAATTAATACCCATGACAGCTTTTAATGTATGCAGCTTATTCTCATCACATAACATATTACCTGTTGCATTTGCTTTGTATTCAGTTATACATATATATCATTAGTTTTATCTTCTTAACTTTGATTTAACAAGTAAACTTTTTACGTTTCTGTATTAGTAATCTTAATATTTTCAGTAAGCTATAAAATTGTAGTCGCTTTTGTTATATATGCTACATTATGCTTTGTTGGCTATATATGCGCTGTATATGATGTACACAATATTCTTATCTATTGCGAGCTATTCTAGGTTTGTTCTCAATACTGATACCTATTGTTGGTCAGTGTGCAAAGCACGAGGTAGCTTCATGAAGTTCTAATTGACCAAAATCTCGTGGGTTCGATTCTCGGTCGAGCCTGTTAGAAAGTAAAATTTTGGTCTTACTCTGGACCGGCAGATGAATAACTACTTAAATTGCCTAATGTTTAAATGTGTTACTTTAAATTCATAAGTTCACGTTAAACAGTGCTCATTGATAACTATAATATTCAAGGTAATAGTTTTGAATTGGGAGTGTGGTATCATGATTAGATATGCTTTACAACAAAGTTAAACGTCTGTTTCTGTATAATAGATGAACTGTCAGTGCCATCTCGGCAGGAACCCACGGACTCTGTAAGCGAGCAAAAGTAGCCGGTGCTGCAGAAATCTGAATTTTTTTAGAACCTTTGAATTGTACAGTTACTTTAGCATGAACATTTTGAATACCTGTTTTATAATGCTTTAATGATAAAATTCCATTTGGAGTTTCCAGAACCACTGACGGGGTTTATTGTACATGGGCTCTTGCGCATCGAGAAATGAAGTATTCATCGTTGGACTCGGGTAGTACTTGAATGGACGACCACTAAGAAAGAAAGCTTCAAAGCTTCTAAGAATCTTAGAAGCTTGTTGACAGCATTGAACAAAAATCGCAGGGTGTTGGAAGATTACCCTTAAATCCTCCCGGTTGCAATCGATGTACTAACAAAAGGCAACAATTACTAATAACCGTGGAGTGAAGATTGATATAACGAAATTACAAATTCATGAAAACTTCGCAAGAAAACTCTGTTACACCTACAGTGTGTATGTGTGTCAGTAAACTAGATAACTCAGTGTACCATGCGAACAAAAACCTAGATACCTCATGGTAACACTTTGTTGTCATGGTTCGGTTAATACATGTAGAGTATATTAAATATTCTAATACCGGTGATACAGACAAATACTGTTAAGTAATGTGCAGGCGAGGAATGGTGCAATTGATATAAGTGTCTTCCAGTTAATTATTCACATGTCATTTTATAGTGCCAGGTGTCTTCTTTATGATAATTTTATGCAATTTAATCGCATATGAAATTGATATATTTTACAGCATTTCATGTTACACGGTTTCATGCTTCATGTTATGTGTTCGGGTTATTTGAAGAATAGACAAATCGGTGACTGCACGTATCGTCAAGGCTACTAAAGCACTAAGATCCAAACCAACGTCAGAAAGGGTATTAGGTTGGTGAGCGCCTAGGCTCCAGAAATTGTTTCAGCATTTTGCAAAACGAATGGAAGAAGCATTAGGGGATTGGCGGATGATATCGTACGTGACTGAGATGATTGGAGAAGGTCTATGTGTATTCCGACCGTAGTTTAACTGGAAACAAAAGGAAGATGATGATGATGTCTTATAACACGGAATGTATAATGGGATAGCTCATTTGTAAAACGCCTTAATGTGAATCAATATTTTCAGCAATTCATTTTTTAAAATACGCTCTATTCTCGTATTTTTACACTTCTCTGTCTCTTTCAGTACGTCTATTTCTCAATCTTTCTCTCTAAAACCATGTTAAAAGCATGTCTGTCTACGAGCAGTGTGCTAATGTGCGTGCTCTCTGCGCTCCTAGAAACATTCCGTCAACTAATCTAATACAAAGCAATGCTTTATTGTGCCTTATATGAAGCCTTTATATAGACACAGATGGTTTCCTTGCATTTGTTTTACTCGTACATTTACGGCTATTTCTGGACGTCTGTTTTGTGAATAATAATAATAAATCAGTTACACATGGATTGTTTAAAATGTTCATATCTTATAGACTGGAATTTTTGAAAGTTTGCACGATAATCTGACACTCCGTCGTATGGATTCCTGTTAATAGTAATAATAATAATGACTTTAGTGCCCTGGTGCAACGGTAAATGTGCCATGTGGGACGTCACGGTCATTGACACTATGGCAAACTCCTACCTGAATACGACTTCAGTCACAGCCGGTGGAGCTGCTGTCCATGCCGCCTCTAGGAAATTGGATAAATACCGTGATCTGTTCCTATGATATGAAGTTGTTCCGGTGGCCATTGAAACCATGGGCCCGATGAATCACGAAGGAGTTGACTTTATTAATGGCATAGGCAGACTTATTGCAAAGCAAACCGGCGATAACCTTGAGATATCTTTTCTTTGGCAAGGGCTTTCCATGACTTTGCAAAGATTTCATAAGCCGATTGAGGACCTCGAGTAGCCGGGCGGCGATTCATCACGTATTGCTTGAATCGTTTTTACCAAACCCCAGGTTCTTTACACCGGGGTAAAATAAAAATAATAATAATGATAATCAAATAATAATAATAATTACAATAACGACGACAACAACAGCAGCAGTGGCAACAGCAGCAGCAATAACAACAACAACAAGTACAACAACAGCAGCAACAACAAAAACAAAGTACTTTTTTAAACGCTCTGCTTTATGCAACCTGCCAAAGTAGCGTTACAAGTGCAATTAATTATATGCTCGATCGGTGTAAACAGTTTTGAGTTTCTTCTGGAAGCTATAGATCAGACTGTCGCAGACTGACAAGAAGTTTCTTCCAAATAGTTGGTCCAGTATCCCCTGGCATCCATCTTTTTTCTAGCCCGTTACATATAGACACTCGTATGACTTATTGCTCATTACGATTACTCATGACTTCCTGTTACATATTTGAGGATTAATTGGATCTAAAAAGATAATACGGTTATTTATTGAGTTATTTTAATATTATATTAACGCATCTTCATGTACATGATTGTATAGTTAGCGGAAATTAACAGTTCTTCTATGGTAATTTTGAAAACCAGCGACTCGCTTTTTTGCTTTAACTTAGGTTTGAATTTACAGTTCAAAGACTTGGTTAGGAAGCATGCGGTCTAGTTTAGTTTGCCAAGGCGTGTGCTTGTCCTATGTAGCATTAACCCGACCGACGCATGATAGTATATACATGTATGTCATCATTAATAATTTTTGATTGAATTGATTCATTATACTGGACATTAAGCTGTGCAATGCATGCTCTGATAATTATCTGTCGTTTGATTGGTTTATATATATATATATATATATTATATTATATTATATATATATATATATATATATATATATATATATATATATATATATAATCATTTCATAATTTCGTCAAAAACAGACAGTTTATGTGGGGTTTGTAGGAGATTGGTATTAATTATTATCGATGCGTTCATTTCGTAAGTAATTTGCTGCTGCTCGTAACCACTGCAGATAATGATAATAATTAACATGTAATTGATAATTGATGTTTTTTGAATTGGAATTTTTTACCAGTGTAATACTGGACAATATTTTACCTGTAATTCGATACATTCCTTTTCGTAATTCATATATTTATTTAGCCGGTAAAATTTGTGACATTTGCTGCTGACAAACTTGTTCAAATTGTTTCCCTTTGAGACTATTTCAAACTGAATTTATTTTTGTCCTTATTGTTATTTTTCTTTAAACTGGGATTTAAGGGAATATAAAGATTATGAAGAATTGATTTCTGTCCTTATTTTATACTTGACGTAAGATGTTACTTTTATAAAGACTTCATAAAGCTTTTAAAACTTTGTCTGCTGGATGTCTTTCGATTATCTTTTTAAAAGTGGGTTTATGTGCTTTTTGGAGTGCTTTTTGGAGCAACCTGAAAGACTTTCATCTTTTAAGTTCATGCTATATGCTGATATCTGACAGGTGGATCTTGAGACGAGAGTGAGAGAGAGAGAAAACTATGTTTATTTTAAAAAACATTCAAATATAAAAATAACAAACACTAGGTCGTCAAAGAGGCTATAAAAACCTATCTAGTTGACCACCCATTACGCATACAAAAAATACAGACTAAAAATGCGTTTATTCATTCTCACAGTCGTCTTCGAGTTTCGGACTCAGATCAAAATGAAGAAAATAAGGACTTTCATAACTGCTGACTACTAACGTAGCCCTAATGTTCTCTAACTATTTAGCTTGGTCATATGGCACTTATATATAGATGCTTAGGTGGTATTTTTACTGACGAACATTTCTTTAATAAAATATGGATGCATGGGAATTTTTGTTTGTTTTTGTTAAATTATTATCGGATTTTCTGTGGCAGTCATTCATCTCTCTCAGACACTGTCAAATTTTAGGTTGATGGTCTAAGGATGAGAAATAACCGTGTTGCTCATTACTTAGCATACATGTACGATAAACCATCTTCACAATAACAATCGTTCTATCCTAATGGTTTTGTTTAAACTATTGCAAACATTCCTGTCTAAACTTCATCTAGAAACTGGATGAGCTTCTGCCTGTAAGTTGACATGTTGTTATAGTGGATGTAAGATTGTCTGTGTGTAGTATGCGGACATGTTATAGTGGATGTTAGATTGTCTGTATGTAGTATGCGGACATGTTATAGTGGATGTAAGATTGGTCGCATTATGTTGAAAGTTGTTTAGTGGATGTAAGATGTTCAGTGTATAGTATGTTATTATAGTATGCTATTATAGTATGTTATTATAGTCTGTTATAATAGTCTGTTATTATGGTATGTTATTATAGTACATTATTATAGTATGTTATTATAGTACGTTATTATAGTACGCTATTATAGTATGCTATTATTGCACTTTATTATAGTATGCTATTTTAGTGGATGTGAGAAGAACAAAGTGGTGGCACGTACCAAACAGCAATTCACAGTTGACGGCTAGCCCCAATACAATCGACGTAGATCTCGAACAACCAGTATAAGTCGTTTGATATGACCTTGCAAGGCAAATTCATGAGGTGGCATACAGTACTCTTGGGGAGACTAAGACAGGAAAGAGATTCCTTGACAAGCAAACATGATGGTGGAACGAAGAGTTACAGCAAGTTACTATGGATAAGAGGAATGCTTTTATGAAATGGATGAAATCCTGCAATAATAAAGACTACCAGCAGTACAAAGTACTGAAATTGACTGTAAAGCGGACAGAAGCACCGATTGAGGCTGTGCACAATAATCAGAGAACTGGAGACGCCTGAAGGAGTGAACAAAATCTACCGTCCTGCTAGTGCCCGTCATTGTTCGACGTTGGATATTGAACATGACAAACAGACATGCCATCATCATCATGATCAGACATCTCAATCAGCTTGATATCATTCATAGTAGAGTATAGAATGCATCGGTACAGTATATCATAGTAGAACATAGGATACCGCGATACGGTATATCATAGTAGAGCATAGTATACAGCGGTATGGTGTATCATAGTAGAGCATAGTATACAGCGGTGTGGTATATCATAGTAGAGCATCGAATAGAGCGGTACGGTATATCACAGTAGAGCATCGAATAGAGCGTCACGTTTTATTTTGAAAGCAAAGCCAATTAGGCTACTGTTATGATAGCTTAGTGACTAGCTAGGACGTTTTCCTGACAAGTAGGAGTCCATTTCGAATCCCAGCCCTTACTCTCACAATCTCAGACAGCTTCCAATATGATATAGAAACAAACGTTAAACCCTGCTGCATAGCTGTAGATATTTAATTTTATGCGAGGGACCGCCATTAGGCTGAGACCTCATGCAGAAATCACTGTTTTTACGGTATGAAGGAGAACCTAATTGTTTGAGTAGACATGAGGTAAAGTCTGTATTAGAGCTTATGGATAGACCACTCTAAAAGTCAAATCACGAAACATGAGGAGCGGTGCGCTAATATGTAATCACTGGCGACGCGGTTGAATGATTTTTGCCCAGTATAATTAATAATAGAAATCGATATTTGATTTGCATTGAACGCCTGCCAATTTCAGTTCGATTCTCTTCAGCTATTACCAGACGAGGAATCAGAGGGGAGGGGAGAAGGGCCCCCCTTAGGCCCTCCGATAAGAAATTGTGTATCTACAAATATATTTTGTATATTTGAAAATATACAAAATTGTACATTTTCAATATTTTAATGGCTACTTCTATGTATAAATAAATATGTATATAAATATTTAAATAGGGTGTAATAAAATTGAAGTCTGTCCCGGAGAAGGTGTGGTCGTAAGCTAAAAACTTGAACACCGTTCAAAAATATTTTTCAGGGTCTCTCCTTTAAAAAATATATAGATTCGCCACTGGCTATTACTCACGCAGCTATGTCTTGAAATGGGACTAGGGGCCTATTGCGTACATTCCTTTGATTGTACAACTTTAGAATACAACTTTCCATTTGGTCAATGATCACTTCAATGTCAGGTGTAAGGCACATATTTCTACTCAACGGCTTGGTTCACACGCATTATATTGATCAACTAGTGTATTCCGTCATCAAAATTTCTATAGGCCTACCTTTCAAAGATCTTAAAGTATCCTTATCCTCTAAAAATACATATGTTTCTAGACAGTTTCTAATAGTAAACGTTTTAAATTTTTAACAAATGTTAAACTTTAAAATTTACAATTAATTTTTCATTTTAAAATTTACAATAAATTAACAAAATGTCTTGTTTTACTTATTTATGATTTTTTATGCTAATTAACTCGGCACTACTCGACCGCGGCATAACTAATAAATACCAAATTCCACCTAACATACTTGTATATGAGCGCTTATTCCTAGATAAAAAAACTCAATAATATTAGTTATCTAACTTTGATCAAACATCTTTCTTCCCATATATATAGACTGCACTTTTATCACATTTTGAGAGCGTTTTAGAACATTGATTGGACCTACATGTGCTCTTCAGAATTATGGGGTTTGGGTTCAAATCCAAAGTAAGTTATCAATGCGTAACATCCATCAGGTATGCACAATTATAACCGCAAGATATTATCATAGCTCTAGCCGCAACGTGCGCTATCCAAAGCTAAAGTAGAATATGAAGAATAGTCAGGAGTGAGACGAAAATAAGCAGGAGCACATTGCACAAACACAATGAAGAAAGCGTGTGTGAAATGTTTTATGAGTAACAATAGACGAATGGAAATTTGAATTTTATCTCGGCGGAGTGTTTAGCCTAATTATGCTAATTTTGTGCTATCTGCAAGCGGGATCGTACTGAGCCGCTAAAAGGTAACGCGACGTAAGTGAACTAATTTGAAATAATTATAAAAAAAATAAATAAGCGACCTTGAAAGCGGCGATTAAAATCGTGTCACAGGTAAAGAGTTTTAGGGGCAGCCGAATATTATGTATTCACTGTGTTAGGTTGTTGAAAGCTCTAGCCAGAAGCTAAGTTTAGCGCCCGTTTCCTTATCACAAGGGACACTGTCAGAGAGAGTCCGGTTGATATTCTCGCGCCTCGCTCCTGAACAATCTAGACCTTGACCGATGTCTGCTGTTGTTGTTGCTATACTTGTTGTTGCTGTTTATCACTGTTCTTTGATGATTTTTATGAGTTGATTGAAATGGGCAGAGTTCTCACTATAAAAGTGGCAATTTCTCTCAGCCTAAGAATTTATACATACAATTTTTTTTCTAGCTTGATTTTCCACTTCTTAATTCGCTATTGTCTCTTTTAGAAAACATATGAAATTCTTTACTAATTTAAAACCGTTCTACACAACACCAACTGTTGTTAGACAAAGATGGTATTTGATATTTTTAACTTTTATTTCGCTTAACTGTGGAACTCCATCTATCTACTGAGGACATCTCTTATCCTAGCTGACCGTCGCTAATGGTACTTAATGTCGGAAGAGAAGAGTACAGTGTAATCTAAAATCGATCATGTAAATAATATACTTGTACATCTACTTTCTTTCTACTTTTCATGCAGCGCAATAATTTTACGCTATTATTAAATGAAATGAAAAAATAGGTGTTCACTCTTGCAGAAGTCTATAATATGGAAATATTGCACAATTTTTAAGCTTCATAACTTACGGCCTAGAACTCCAATAGAAAAGAACTTTTGTAGTCTGCACAGTCATTAAATAAACGAAAAACACTGCGGTCTTTATTAGCCCGATTGACCTTCTATGTCCAGGCTAAGGCTTGTCAATTCTCATATTTGCTCATTTATTATTAAACGTATACTTGGCTTTTATGGTAATTGCATTAGTCATAGTAGTATTTTCACAGATAAAAGAGTAACGTTTTAAAACTAAATTGTGCGTCTATTAATAACTAGGGATTCGTTACCCATACATAATTAGTAATATAGATATTTACAAAAAAAGAGACTCCTTGGAGTCAAATCATAAAAACAGGAAGACAAAGTTGCATAGGCCATAGGCTGAGACTAAATGAAAATAATCCAGTTAGAAAGGCTTTAAGATATAGAGTACTAAACAATAAAATGAGTGTAGGAATGGGAATTAAATACATATAAATTAAACAATATAATAATGATAGATTAGATACCAAATTCAGTCTTACACAGGTGATGTTTATGCCTTTGCATAGGATCGTTATAGGTGTAATCAGAGGGTTGTGGAAGCTGCTCTGGTGTCCACCGAGTGACGTTGCGCAGAGTAGGCCTATAGTAGTAGTAGTCACTGGGGATACGAGACGGCTGGGATTCGAATCGATGCTCCTGCTTATCAAAAAACAGTGGTACCTACTAAGACAGAGTATGGCTTTAAAATCGATAATCAAGATTTCAATTGCCGTCAAGTTGCGGCCTTCAGAAAGTCGCTTTTTCAATAACAAGAGAAGGAGAAAATATTGTCACACATAGGAATTAGAAGTTCAATAGAGGAAGCCATCTGTTTCACACTGGACTCTGAGACTTCTGGGCAAACTGTAGGAATAGTGACATTGTGTTCAAGAAAATATTAAGTCAATTGTGTATACATATTGTTAGTATTATTATCTTATCATCATCATCATCAACATCACCTTCCCATCCCAATTTAAAAAGGGTCGGGATACGAATGGACTGTTAATCTTTTCATTTAAGTTTTGGTAGCAATTTCTGGAGCCTTGTCGCTCACCAACCGAATGCCCTTTCTGACATTGGTTTGGATTTAGTTTTTATGTTTGTATGAGTGTTATTATCATGTCAGTTATAGAAATTTAGTCATAGCGGAATAACAGAAAAGTACTAGAAAACGGTGTTACACTATGACTTCTGACTACGTGAGATGGAATTTCGGTCAGTACATTTAGGCAGATCTCAGCTGATCATGCGTCTGAACTTTCTGCTAATTGTATTCCTCATCAAGGTAAATTACTAATCTAATTTATAATTATCCATCTTCTACTCAGTACTATGCAAATGTTCTCTTTTCTTGTTCTTTATGAGTTAAGTTTCTTATCATAAGTCAACTAGAAGGCATCGTGTGTAGTCTAAGCTAGTTTTAGTAGTCTTATAATGCGTACATGTATAGGTTTTCTTTTCAGTGGTTGACGGGCTCCTCAAGTAACCAAATCGTTCAAAGTATAATACACTCCTGCTCTCAAATGATTCAATACGAGGTTTTTGGCCATCTCTGATATTTGGTACAATTTTTTATTTCACTAACACTGTGTGTATTTTTTATATAATTTGAAAAATATATAAATAAAGCATAAATTTCATCAGTAATTAATTAGTTAAATTTAGTCACTGAAGTATCTCTATGAATGAAGTTATTATACTCTGCATCGCTTTCCTTCTTACTTTCCTACATATTCTTCGGAGCTCTTTGGCTTGCTTTAGAATGTATAAGACACGCCAATAAGATATTCCAATTCTCTTTGCTTTACAATATAAGTACTTATTTGTAGCCGCTTCTTCTACTCATGTGTAAACGGCTACTTGTTACTTATCCTAGAATACAAGGAATCGCTGTTATCACATCTACTTATTACTCATTGAATGTCTATGTTTTCATCTCCATGAATGAATTATTATTTAAGCCATTTGCCGTCTAGGTAGCTCTACGGAAGCGATTCCTAACTCAGTAGTATTACCAAGAAGCAATCCATGGTAAACAGCGGCTAAAATATAACGCTTCCGATTCGACATTTAAACTTGAATCTTCTGTTGAAGGCTCTTCACTGTATTCTTTACATCATATTTAAGATTGCTATTAAACGCGTAGGGCGTTCAGTCGTTTAAAATTGTTCGATTTCTTCTCTTACTAAAAAAAAACTTGAAGTACTTTGCTAATGTCGGTGGTAAAAAAGCTAGTAAAGCTAAAGTTAACGTCAGTTTCCTCAATCGAAAGCGATGTCAGTGACGGGCGAGCCCAGTATTTGAACCCGCACCTACTTAACCGCGGTCGAGTACCTTACCGACATCGCCACTGGCTCCAGCCGTGGGATTTTAGATGGCTGCAATTGAGCTGATGACTACAGCGTTCAAAATCTAGACGCTATCACTTGACCACTGACTAGTCTAGTAGCATGATATACTGTTGTGAACAGGTTGCGGAGGCAACAGGAGATACAGCGGAGACTGGAATATGGTTGCCGGATGGAATTTCATTGGATGATTGGAAGTCTTGCCATGGCATGTCCCGTGAAGCGTGTACAAGTCAACAAAGCAAGCTACAGCAACTGAAGCAGAAAATCAGTCAATCTCACCCGGAGGCCATAGTGAGTACTGACACCGTCGTGTTGAATGCTATTCTCTAATCATGTTAAATAATAATCTCTAATGTTAAGTGATAATCTACAATCATGTTAAATGATATTCTCTTGTTGTGTTGCAGGCTAATATTTTGCTATGTTAAATGATATTCTCGCTTCATGTTAAATTCTAATATATAAAATCATGTTAAGTGCCAATCTCTAGACATGCTAAATTCAAATCTCAAATCGTGGTAAATGACAAGTCTCTAGCCAAGTTAAATGCTAATCTCTGATCAGCATAAATGCTATTCTCAAATCAGTTTACATGCTAATATTTAATCATATTAAATGCTAATCTCCTGTTATTAAATGATAACCTCTTTTCACATTAAATGCTAATCTCTGATCAAATAAAACGGTAATCTCCTAATCCAATTTTATACCCAGTCTCACCTCTCTAAAAGATATATTAAGTGACTTTGGTGCGTTAGATGTTAATCTTTTATACATTGATCTTCTTGATGGGTAGTGGAATGCTAATCGATCACATCGATTAAAGAAATTAATTAAGTTCAATTCCTGAGGGGAATTGAACCTAAATTGAATCTAAAACGACACCGGATAGACTCTTATTCCAAAGCAATTGAAGTAAACAATAAAAGCCAAAAGGCAGGAAAAACTAAAACAACGAAAGCAGAGGAACCAACAAAAGGTTTTATCTTCCTCACAACTAGTTAAGAATAGTGATTGTTGACACTGTTCATTAAAACTGGTTCTCCTTTTCAGTACATGGTTTCTTTTGGCCTAATAATTCATCAGCTAAAGTTATCTACCTTACCAATGCCGTTCCTGAAAATATCGGACGACTAAACTGTAATTTATCATATTGCAACTTATTTATTAGCGGCATTATTTGCATTTAATCATCATCATATTCTTGTTTTTCTTCTTCCCTTAAATCACAGTTTAACCAAGATTGGGATCTTCACCAATCTTCTCTGTTCCACACCAAATCATCAGTCAATTCCCTATTTTTCATGTCTTTCTTAATGCCGCATCCCACGTCAGTTGTGGTCTATCTCTCTCTAGCTTAACATCTAGCTCTTCCCCCCCCAAACGGTTTTTACTACATACTCGTAGGCCTTTCTCAAAATATAGTAATTAACGTATAATATTATATCATTATATATTATAGTGCATAATATTATATTAACGTATAATATGATACTATATTATATATTATTTTGTGTAATATTATATTAACGTATGTATTATCAGCAAGACGTAGATCCCACAGTTTCGCTTCCACATTTCACGGACACTGTGGACGGCTGCATCATTCCAACGGAGAAACAATTAGATGTGATCCTCGAATCTCTCAGCACATCTAAGGATTCTAGAAGAAAACGTAAAAAGAGAAAGATAAGCGATTTCTCTCTGTCACCTCAGGACAAATGGGATTTCCCGATATACTACAAATTTGATGGAACTCACAGTAAGTAGGTGTACTCTCTAGTAGATATGTATGACCAGTTGTACCTTTATAAATATCTGGCTAATTGCACTCTTTTAATTGTACAATTAAAAATTCATCATCCATGAGCTCTTTTTGAGTTATCGACTTTTTACTTCTTATAATAATATATTTTTGCGATTTGATACTTCTTATAATAAATTACTACGTCGACTTATTACTTCCTTTAGCTTCTGTATTATTTACTCATAATTAAGAGAATATATTTTTCAGATAAAGTTTGGCTATTTATATTAAATGAAGCAACTACAACAGACTGTCAAAAATGTAATTTTATCAGTGGCAGTTTTGATGAAAAAAAAAATTAAAACTGCCACTTTAACCTATTTTCAATTTTGTGAATTTTAATGAATTGAATTTATTTAAATTTTATAGAAATCTACTTTCAGTTTCATTTGTTGACACTGTCACTGTTTAACGACAGACGAAGCTCAGAAGCGAATAATACGAGACGCTTTTCAGCACTGGATGGACAACACGTGCGTGAGGTTCATAGAGCTCCCAATGCACTTCGTCTTCAACGCTCAGCACATCGTGTTCACCAGCAACGATTCGCGCAGCGAAAGGTTCGTCATAGTTGAAATTAATTAACTTTGAAAATTAATTAAATAAACAAAAGTAAAGTATGAATTAAGTTATAAGTTAAAATTAATTAACATTAAAATAAATAAATAAATAAATAAAAATAAATTTATTAAAATTAATTAATTTCATCATAATTTATCTAAAAAGCTATAAAGTTTGTACAGCTAATGTGTTATGTTGATACATTCCTAAGGAAGTTTCCTTGGCGCAGTTAGTAACAACCGGTTTCTTGAATATAAGTTTCAGTTTCGTTTCCCAGTCGTGTTAATCATAGATTGCAAAATCTTACGTGATCGACCTGTACATTACCTTAGCTCTCCGTTCTGTTTATCTAAAAATGGTATGCATGTACTAGATTTTGAAATCCCTTTCAAATCTAGAGGCGTTATCAGGAACATTCAAAGCAGGATGTTGAACAGCAAATATTGTCGCATAAATCAGGACTGGCATGAAAATGGACCAAAGAGAAAACGAAGCAGGTATCTACGGAATGGAATCTGTTTCACGGATGAGTTTTCGTTTGATTTGAGAAGCGGTACTATTTAAATAGAGCACAGTATGTGGTGTCAGTCTTGAAGATTAAAACCATTCCATAATTGCAAATGAACAGAAATATCCCGTCTTATTGAATTAATTGGTCCGGAAAGATCAAAAACGTTGTCGCCGACGAAATTTTCTAAGATGAAAGAACAGGCTTGATTGATAAGTTTTGCTATTAACTCCGTAAAAACGGTACGTAATTAACTTATAAAATGTTGCCATTTGTAAAAGATATACATACAGTATACATATACAGTATTATGTTTTTATAAGCGATAAACCTATTGTTTTTACACTAGAGGAGTAACCAGCTGACCGATGCTCCTGAAATATACAGAACATGACCAGCAGCCAATGCTCTGTAACATAGACAAATTCCGTGCATCTGTAACGTGAATGTTACAGTTGTTACGTGAACAATTTATGTAACATGATCATTCGAAAACATGAGCATTAGTGAATAGAAATTTTTTATTTGACTCTACTCAATTATTATCTAATTACTATTCGCAATTCTGTCACTTTCCTAATATTTACGTTATTCAAACGAAACATATCTATAGTTGAGAAATGGCTGCTGGTCACGAGCTGCAAATCGGCATGCTCTTTATGCACTTATTGTCATAACAATAAGGGGAATCCTTTTTAATAAAAACACAATGTAATTCACTGTTTTTATTATAACGGATGTTCCTTAATGTGTATGACAGTAGACTAAGTGCGGTTAAAGACACCACATACTCATATACTATATGAGTATGTGATGTTTTGAACCGTACTTAGTATGATACTCTTTCCTAATTTGTTGTAGGGGCCGGTCACAGATGCCAAAACAAAAACTCAAGCAGTTGATTGGTATTATAAAAGTGCATGAATATGGAGTTGTCAATTCAATTTAACGATTCATTGCAAATTCGATTTATTAATGCACGCCGCTCTATGACGATATGCATATTTTTGTGTTCTTTCAGGTGTTTTTCATACGTGGGTCGAGTATCATTCTGGCCTCAAAAGATAAATCTGCACGATTCCTGTCTGTACCGAGTATGTCTCTAAGTTGTCCTTTATTTTGAAAATATTTAGACAAGTCTAGCTCAAAGATTACATGTATTCTAATTGTTTTATATTGGTTCAGTAATACAATCATTTATGGACCACAAGAAAACTAGATTCTTTGTGAAACGGGACAAATCAACATTTCTGATATATTGCTAGAACTTGTAAAACGTAGAGAAATTTAAAGGCAACAATTCCAAGAAATAAAGCAAAGAAAAAAGACAAATAATGTCAAATAGGGAAATGTAGCAATTATGAGTGAAATAAACGTGTTCATTACTGACGATTAGGAAGCAGATAAGCGAACCATGAACTTCAAGTTCTAAGACTCGGAATGGGGTGTGAAGGCTCAATACGATCACATATTTCTTTATTTTTAAAAATTGCAAATCTGACTTTAAGTATTTCTTAGAACGACAAATAGAAGTGTTAAAGTTTTTATACTTAATGTATTATTTTCAAAACTTATTTAACTTTTGCTAAAAAGCGTTTGAAAAATTAAGTACAATAAATAAGTGCGTATCGAAATATACTAATACGTACATGTATACCATCACACATTTTCATAACTCAAGACTTATGCAAATAAATTATCCATTTTTTATTGCGGAAAGCAAAAATTAAATTAAATAGCTATAAAAACCGTTGTACTTTTATAGTTTGGTACGGTGGTGCACGAGATTGGGCACACTTTGGGCCTATGGCATGAGCAGACGAGAAGAGACCGAGACAACTACATTGATGTAAAGTGGGAAAATATCATTCCAGGATACGCTCCGCTCTTCTTTACCAATTATTCCACAGTAACTCTGGATATTCCTTACGATTACTCATCAGTAATGCAGTATTCGTCATTGGTATGAGATTTATTCTTTGAAATAAATACTAGATTCTTAGTCTAGCTTCTTAGTCTAGCTTCTTAGTCTAGCTTCTTAGTCTAGCTTCTTAGTCTAGCTTCTTAGTCTAGCTTCTTAGTCTAGCTTCTTAGTCTAAAATATGGTTACATAAATATCGCAGTGAGATAATAAGGTAGGATAGAATATTTAAGGCGTCTTAAGCAAGCATTTTAGATCGTTACTTTCCATAACTAATGTCAGCTTTAAGCATAGCCTAGTGATTGATGGCGCATGGATTAAACAAATTATTTATTAAGCGGCTACTTGACTAAGCTTTTCATTCACTATTGTTATGAATATAAATGACTTCTCTTACAGAAGAATTTAGTTGAATTATGTTTTAATCTCAATTTTATTTGCGATTAACAACCCCCTGATCATCTGCTTAACGGAATCTTTTATTATTCATTTGTCATATTTGACGTTCTTAACATCATCCCTGGATGAGAAAACAGGCGTTAAACCTTTATTATTATTAATATAACTCAATCCTCTAGCTGAAAGTGGAAGCAGCTACTTCCTCTTTCCCATTTCTCGTATATGAGCGATCCTTTAGATGACGTATTATGTAAATGCCATGTTAATGGGCCTTTATTTTCATTTCACGCAATCTTCTGCTTGTGTTTTATAACTATTCAAATTCGTTTATACATGTCTGTTCTGTATACTGTGATTACTAATTAAATAAATAAAGTATAAATGGATGTTTTTGTTAATAGTTATAAGTTGTAAACTTAGGAGGGAATATCAGTGAATGGTAGAGACACAATGTTGGCTAAGGAGCCTCTATATCAACAGAACATGGGGCAGAGAACTGGATTATCTTTTGGCGACCGCAAAGTTATCAATCTCGCTTATTGCAAAGGTTTGGTCTATGACTGCTGGAAATATTTGACATTTCAGAAGCTGATTAACAGTTGATTAAGTATTTTGTACATTGTAACTTTTAGATCTTGTTGAAGACATTTATTTTAAAGATAGGGAACTGAAGGAAAGATCAAAAAATATATCCCAGAGAATTTTATAAGTGAATTTAAAGGCTAAAGCCAATATAACGACCCTGTCCTGTTCGATAGCACGTCAGTGACGAGGCCATAACTGGATTTGAATCCTGCATCTCCTGATCCGCTGTTTAATTAGCTGCTTACAAGATACAGGCTCAGCGCCTATTATTTAACAATAATCTAAAGAGATAATAATCTGATGGTAAAGATTAAGAAATGCTTCGCCCTTTGAATAGGTCAACTTTGTACTTCAAAAGCATATTAATTAAAATCATATGGAAAGGAAGCCATTGGCGTTTAGGGGATTCTTGAATGCGGAGGATATTAAGTGCCTTTGTTTGAGATTATAAGTAATTAGCTGATTTAATGACTAGTTAATTAATTGACTCATTGATTGACTCATTGATTGATTGATTCAAATCGCATTATGGGCCACTGTCGACTGCTGCGTTCTGTCATAGCGAAATATAGTTGTCCGAATCTAAAGTCCAAACTATTCACTGATTAATTGGTTTATTGATTGATTTATTGATTGATTTATTGATTCACAGATTTATAGTTTCACTGATTGATAAATTGATAGATAGATAAGGGTATGGGTCTATTTAATGAGTTAATGATTAGATTATTTAATTGATTTCGTTAAATGACTATTTGGTAAGATTTATTGATTGATTAAAGAATTGATGGATAAATTGATAGATATATAGATATGGGTCTATATATTGATTGATTTTATGATTAGATTATTTGATTGATTGAATTAATTGACTATCTGGTTAGATTGATTGATTGATTGATTGATGGACTGATGTTGCCATTAGGTGTATGCCTCGTTCCACTGGCACGGCCCTGCGAGAGAGGTGGCTACCAGGATCCTAACGACTGCTCCAGCTGTATCTGCGCTGATGGGTTCTCTGGAAGATTCTGCGAGTCTCTTGCTCCATCTCGTAACGGTTGAAACTCGCCAAATTTCTTACGCACAGGGGCAAAATTAAGGTTATCAGTAAAAAGGGGCTAATAGGGGAGCGAAGTGGTGGGCTTGATACTAGCCGTTACTTATTTGTACGGATAAGTGGTCGAAAGTTTGAATGAGTGGCTGAGCACACAATTTAGGTGCTCAGGTCCGCCCTTGCCCCCTACTCTCATTCCTACTTTCATAAGATACTGTAATTATTTTATATAAAAGTATTAATCCAGTTAATAATTCGCAATGTTGTGTAGTGCGATTACTAATACGGGCTCCATTCTTTTGGGTTAAAATCGCAAACTTTCGTTACAGAGCACGTATTTATTCTTCCATGGAAATGTAATTTTCCTGTACTTAGCTCAGATATGCCAATTAAAAGGTAGCCTCTTTTAAGAAAAATGTATGAATCGTCAGAAAGCATGAGCTTGGGAGACAAAAGTTAAACTAAATTCACATAATCAACGAGAAATCAGAAATAAAAAAAGAAAACCAATTCTTAAAACCAAAGTTTTCGTTGATACATGATGGAAGCAAAATATGGCCTTTGCCGGAAATGATATTGGCAATACTCTTGAATGCTTAGTATCAGATTAACATTAGCTGCTAAGCGCAAAAGGGTTACCCGTAACAGGCGAGCTTTGAAATAAAACCTCGGGCCTCTAGGTCAGCAGGTGACACAATGGCGACGACTCTGACATTACTGAAGAGATTGATGTTATTAGATTCTTCAAAACAAATCCAAAATATAAGATAAGAAACGAGTTTTCCAACATTGCGTAGGGTCTACTAAGTTATATCTTTTTCATTATTCATCCTAGACTGTCATTTGCTTATAAATATTTTTGTCTAAATTACTACTTAATTAAGTAGATATTTTCAGCTTCGAGATGCGTATGCCCTGTTTTATGCATGCGCTACCATTTAATCAATTTTACTATTCAACCTAGTCTGTCATTCTCTTCTAAATATTGTTACAAGTAGACTACAGAAGTAACTTCTCTCTTAGTGCACTGCCTACTGGCAGGTGCATGGTATATAACGCCTCCACTCTTCTCTGTCTTCCACCTTCCTCTTCAATTCCATATATGCGTGGGTCTGGGTAACAGGATAGTTTTCTCAGGGAATGACGCCTCTGCCCTGTAAATGTCAGTCAAGGCTGAGGAAGGCATAGGAGGCCCACCTCGTCAAAATCATAATCCCCAAGAAAAGAAAGAAGTAGCATTACTTGCTACAGAAGTAACAGAAATAACATCACTTGCTATGTGTGAGTAGCTGAATGCGGCGGTACCGTAAACCTGCTGATCAACGCTGGACACACGATAACCTCTCCTGGTTATCAGAACACGGGATACTACTGGTCCAATCAGGAGTGCAGCTGGCTTGTGAAGGTACAGCGCACAATTCTTTCAATAGTGCTCGATGTTGTCATGAACAACAGCAGCACTCTAATTGTTATTACAGATAAATGGAGTATTTACTGTAAATAGTTAAGTGTATAAACTTACTCAGTTTTGTATCAGTAGAAATCTCTCTCTAGTGTTCTGCCAAGTGATAAAACCTATGTACATATTGCTATTTATCTACTGTTTTCATTCTTTATAAAGAGCACTCTATCGATTAACGAGGTAATGCCTTTAGTTAATAAATCTTCACCAGATTTGCTAAGCGACGGTTTTAGTTCCGATGCTGCAATGAAGTTAAATATTGTTAGCCCTAGTGTTTTCATTTAATGGAAAATTTGGCAACTGTAGCTCCCCTTGTTTGTTTATTGGTAAGCTAACTAAAGGAATCTAAGTAGCAAGCTAAAATTGGTCCTTTCTGATAAGAAGCTCTGGCTGCTACCATTATTTAAATACTTTTATTAAAATTTATAAAATTAATATATTAGAGAAGAGTTTTGTCTATCAATAATTTCAGGAAAGCAAACCGAAAAGCTTAAATTAATTAAACACAAATGATTCAAAAGTTAATTTAACTTTGTAAAAATGTTTTGACTGTAAGAAATACATTAATTCATCTCTACTGCAGTGATTTTTCTACTGCCAGAATTTACAAACATTTCATAAAATATTTCTTTTTCCTTCGAAAATCGCATAAAGTTCAGAAATTCTTGATAATCTTTTAGAAACACCGATATCACCTAACATGTACACTCTAGTTCATAGTGGGTGCCATATTACATGTATGGCAGACATATACATGAAGAACCTATTTTAAACACTCGTCACTGATGTTCCTTGGTGTAATGACGTCTCGTTAATTTATGCTCTAGCTCTGGATCCACTATTAATGACAAACAGGAACCGGACGTTAAATTTTTATTGATTGATTGATTGATTGATTGTATGAATTCAGGCTCCTAAGGGTCACAACGTACAGTTGAGGTTTGAGGATCAATTCGGATTGTACTGTGTGGACAGGAGTTGTTATCACTGGGTCGAGGTCAAGTACAAAGTTGACCTTGGCAGACAAGGAGGAAGGTAGGTTTAAATGAATGATTGACATACATTGACATGCACTGTCTGGAGCCTGTGGCGGTGTCGGTAAGATATTCAACAGCATATCAGTATGTACAGGGTTCATATACTGGTCTCGTTCGTCACTTACATGGCTTTCGAGTTAGGAAGCAGACGTTAACATTTGTTTTTTAGCTTTTACAATAAGAATAAAATAATAAATCAGGAAATCGAGTACATAAAATTATTAATAATGTACAAGTGCAAAAATTACTTATTAATTCAGAAGAATTATGCGAAAAAAAACAAAAAATGTTTCAATAGTAATGATATTATTTGAATTAGATCACAAATCGAAGTGCTAATCTGTATAAGGTAGCTTTTTACTACAGTAGAACTGGTTTTTTCTTTTAATTTTTTATTCTGTCAAAGAGTACATTTTATTCTATCAGCTGAATTATCTGACGCAGTGTACATACCAGTGTTAACCTGTTAGAAATTTAGTTTCATTTTTGTATTTCTCAAGATTTTACTACTACCAGATACCGGATGTTATGATAACGAGTGAAGGTAAAGCTGAGAAAGCTAAAGTTAACGTCAGGTTCCTCACTCGAAAGCGATATCAGTGACGGGCGAGCCCAGGATTTGAACCCCGCACATACTGATCCGCGGTCGAGTATCTTACCGACGCCGCCAATGACTCCAACCAGTGGGAACGAGAAGAACATCCCTTTCTTTAATCCCTTTATCTTGAACTAATTTTCTGAATTTTGGAATCTGCACCGATTGTGAACCATCTTTTTGCTATCCGGCTTGATTTTATCTCAATAGTGCTCGATGTTGTCATCGATGACTGTAGCACTCTACTTGTTGTTAAGTTATGTTATGTTTATATACCTAGCGTTGAACTGCTAGAAATTTACTTATATTTATGTTTTTATCAAGATTTTGCTGCTACCAGAGCCCGGATGTGACGATAACGAGTGAGGGAGAAGAGATGATGATCATCTTCAAGAGTAACTTCTCTGTTAACTACCTCACGGCTCAGAGGGGCTTCAAAGCGAGACTCGTTGCGGGTAATGAGCAGAATGCGAACATTTGATCATCATTCAGTTAATGAAATTATATAATATCTAATATGAAAAATGATTAGATTCTTTACGGGGGCCATTCTAGCGTTATGTTGTGGGCATGCGTCCGAGCCTTCGGGCCTGTTTGTCAGCTTTTCACGTCATTCTATGCATGGTGCACGGTGTCATTGTGATTTTCGTGAAAATAAAACTATCTATTCTGTACCGCTTTAGGTCTACCGTGAAAAATTGCAAGGTTGTAACACTTCAGCTATTTACTTATAGAATCGCTGCTAGCAGATAGATCTCTGTACTTGAAGGGATTTTCTATGTATTTGTAGCCTAAAGTTAGTCTTTTAAATATTTAATTGATGTAGTTTAATATTGCGAAGCTTTAAATCAAATATTGGCTATAAAATAAGTAGACTATGTTGACCTATCCAATTGCCTATCTAATTGCAATTAGATAGGCAGATTTGAGCGTGTATCTTACCGACATTGCCACTGGCTGGAGCCGATGTCGGTAAGATACACGATCGCGGATCAGTATGTGCTTGATTCGAATCCTGGGCTCACCTGTCATTGACATTGCTTTCGAGTGAGGAAACTGACGTTAACGTTAGCTTTACCAGCTTTTACCAATGATTGTAAAAACTCACGTACATGCATGTTTTGTCATTGATTTCAGTATCAGATCCAAATTATCGTCCTGAAGCTACCACGTCGCCTTCAACTCCAACAGTAGATGGTATAAGCTTAATACATTAAGCTTAGTTACTATTGTTAAAGTTGTTATTTAATTTACATATAATTAATTATCTATCAAAATCCTAGTAATCGGGAATGCTATATAGCAAATATCTTTAGCGGCTTCATTTCACTTCTTATCAAAATATTGTCTATTCATTTAAATCTTTTACATGTAATAATTCAAATAATTTCATGCAGCTTCTTGTCTGAGCTTCTTATTGAGTGGCCTTCGCTTAACCCTAACAAAGGACCCTCATATGCCTTGTGTATTTAAATTTGTCAGTAAGGTGAACATTCTTATAATTAAATTTAAGATTCAAATTAATTCTGCAATAGTTGCCACACCCATCGTAACGTAATTATTGTTTACTTGAAGAGATCAATTTTAATCTACCATTTTATTACTTGAGTTAACTTGAGATTTTAGTTAGAATAATAATTTATTCATTAAACTCCAGTATACTAATAAATATCATCCTAAACAAGAAATTTGCTTTGCAATATATTCACCATTTATAATTGTATGTTTACGTGCTGTATGAAAACTATGATCAATCTGAGGTTTATCTTCCAGTTACGTCATAATTCATGCATGGAATAAACTTAAGATCTGCAGCATTACGTGGACTTAGTAAGAATTGTGTTTTCTGATACGATATTTAAATTAATATGCATAATTGCATATCCATTGTTAATTGTGGATTGTAAAATTGTAGAAATTTAAATGGCTTTGAAATTTTAAAATGGTTTTTAATGGATAAGTGGCTTATTATTATGAGCTGTTGTCTGCCTATGTTTGCTTATAATTGTGGGCTGTCAACTAGACAGGATCTATTTATACTCTTTGATGACCCGTTTGTATGTGTAATTTTGTATTTCATGCTTTGATGATAATGTCATTAATTATGGTAACTTCTTCTTCAGTGCACTACTAAGCTGAAGGTTCAAGGTACATATTCATACTCAAAGTCTGTTTCTCGCTCCATAAAATCACTCCTTGGAACAACAAGTTGATCCCTGCACAAAGTCTATGCCTTATCCATACCTTATGTAGCCTATAGCTTGGGCATAGTAACTTAACTTAACTAAATGCATTTTTGTAATCTGATGTCCATTGTCTCAAGCATATGATCGGATGGACATAACTCTTCTGATCGACTCCACTTCAGCTATCAACTCCTCTGGCTGGACCTCCACGCGGCAATTTATCGCTGATCTACTACGTCGACTGAACATCACCCCAGACGGTGATCACCTGGCCACAGTCACATTCGCCACCTCCGTCACAACAGTTTCCCCTCTCTCTCCCAGCTACGACCTCGAGAGAATTCTAGCCGCAATGGCCCGAGGGTCTCAGTCCAGCCTGCCGGCTTCGATCAACCTTGCTCCTGCTCTTGGTCTTGTGCGATCACATATATTCAGAGGAGATGGATCATCGAGAGAGAGACCCGAAGTGCCAAATATTTGTCTCATAGTGGCTCTGGGATCTAGAACTATAGCGGATGTGAATTTAGTTGTGTCGGAGGCAATGCAGGCGAGGAGAGAAGGTATCCGACTGATAATCCTCACCACGAAGTCCGTTCTGAGTCGTTCAAGTGCTGAGTCCATAGCGGGGTCCCGTAAATACGTCTTCTTTCTCGAGGACCTCTTGTCAGGGCAAAATATTTTACCTACTTCTCAGTCTAGTTCTCTAGCATCCAACTTTCTCTCGACATTCTACAGTAAGTTTCTTCAATAATATAGACTTTATTTCACCAATACATGGCAGATTCAAACAAACAAATATTTAAAAAAAGAATTATACTGTTATTCTTGTGATTTAGAGCCACTGCAATATTATGTGCAATGCGCTTCGTAGCTCAAAATGGCGTTTACGAGCTGTTTCAATGATATGTTTTCAATACTGCTAGTAAAGTGAGCTAAGATACGTGTTGAGTTACAACCCTGGCTATACCTGCATAAACTATTCTTCGGTGTAGGGCATCTAAATCATTTGCTAATGTTTAATCCATATTAGTCATTATTACTTATATAGAAATTTAAAACGATTAACGTCTGTTTGCGGGCTCAAAATAGCTTGTCAGAGAAGGTCCTATTGTTTCTCAAACCAATGGGGTGCTTGCTTTCAGTCAAGAGCAATACACGTATATCCTAGTCCACCATACAACAGTTCGCGCAACATATATTATTAACATAAAGAAAAGCTACAATTAACTTCTCAAATATTGAGGACGTACTGTACAGTAGCAAACCAAGCCAGCTCATGTACTACATGTAGTAAAATCATGTAATACAAACGTTACACCGAATAGTCTAGGGATAATGATAAAGATGCCTGCAATTCAGTGATAACTCGGTACTTTATCCATTAATTATCTTATAGGTTTGTCTTCCGTTTCATCATTTAAGATTGTTGTTAGATATTAAATTATGCTATTGGCCACAGACTATGCTATTTCAATCAATCAAACAATCAATCAATCTATAAGAATTTAACGTCCGATTCCTCACCGTAAGGTAATGTCAGGGACGTCGTCATTTATCCTGGACTATTATAATTTTAAATTAAATTTGTATTATTGCCGTCAGAACCTGTTCATAATAAGTTGGAAGCTGTTCCGGACGTACTCTGGCATTGCTCATTCGAGGTTGGAGGCGTGGCCGATCCTCTGTGTGGGATGATTCAAGACGTAAACGATCAATTTGATTGGACGATTTACAGTGGAGCCACGCCCTCTGACCCTACCGGCCCAGATTACGCCTACCATGGTAGATACTACATCTTTATTGAGGCCAGTACACCTAGGGTACCAGACGATCAAGCTCGGTCAGTATCTACTTATTTAGCATAATCAGTACATTATTTTACTATTTTACAAACTTTTATCTTCGATTAAATCGTTGTGTTGCTCGTTTCTTGAGACCTTTTCAACGCAATGGCTACGTACATTGTTATACATGTAGTTACAGTGTATGCGAGCTTCACTCAAATAAGGCAAAAGTATAATAACAAAAAATTATTTCACTAGAAAACCCTTCGGTTTATTCGTGCATTAAGTTAAAATTTCTGTATCACTTAAGATTTTAAGCAGGGATAAAATATATATCCAATTTTTTATACAAGGATAAAGAAAACTCTATCGTCGTCCCTGACATTGCCTTATGGCGAGAAACCGGACGCTAAATTCTTATTGATTGATAAATTGATTGATTATATGAAGGTTTCATATTAGGCCTATTGGATATTATTTCCAGATTAATCTTGCCGCTAATCGATGCATACAGAGGAAATGCGTGTCTAGACTTTTACTACCACATGTTTGGCTTCCATGTGCGAAGTTTATGGGTTTCAGCGGAGAGCCAACAAGGTACCAAACAGATCCTGTGGCGCAGGGATAAAGAGAAGGGTAACAGATGGTATCGTGGATTCGTGCAAGTAAACATCAATCCTCAAATACGGGTAAATTTATCATAAACTTTATAATTTCTAAAAGCTACTAGTCATTGTGGAAATGTTAATATGATTTATTCGTATTTGTGTAATTTTAATGTATATAATGTATTATAATATGTAAAGTTACTATAGCGTTTGGAAAATATGACCACATTGAAGTTAGTAATGCTTGAATTAGTGACTTTAAGGATTATTTTTAAGTTGTCTAACAACAAATCCGACCGTTTATCTGCATGATTCTGAAGCTACTCTACTATAATATATTTAGAATGTCTAAATAGCGTAGGGGTAACGTCATGAAGTTTTAAATGACAAATCCTAAGGTTATTTGAATCCTCGTGGGTTCGAATCCCGGTCGCGCTGATCTGAGAGTAAAATCTCGGACATTCACTGGACTGGTTATATGGAAATGGTCTAAATTGCCTAACGGATTAAACATGTGGTTTTAAAAGTGATAGATATCAACATAGTTGATTATTCACTTTAATGCGTGTTTACTTTTTTTACTCAAGACTGATTTTCTGGATTTTGGAATTTACACCGTTTTTGAACCCTCTTTTTGCTCTCCGGCTTGATTTTGTCTCAACAGTGCTCGATGTTGTCATTGATGACTGTAGCACTATAATTGTTGTTATTATTAATCGACAGTTGACAGTGTCAGGAACAGAATAGGATGGCCCATTCGGGTATTCGATTGAGACTGTTTTAGTTACAAAATCAATCTCAAATATTTAACACAAATAGAAATCTCGGTTGACTACACTTAATAGATAATTCCCGAAATTATATATTAAGAACAGTTAATTTCATTAGTTCAATGGAGAGTTGAAATTATAGTATGCATATCGCATATCAGAGTCCAAAATTAAATCAAAGGAATGATATTTGGAAAATGGAAAGAACTTGAACTAATTATACAGTGTAGCGGGGTCTTTTATTGGAAAAGTTAAGCCTAATTCTTTACTTACGTGAGTAGAAGAATTAATTGCATATAAAAATATTCCTGCTATGAGATAAGCCCAATGGAGTCAATATTCACTATGTTCGATACCTCTAGTTCATTCTACACATTTGGAGTTAAACTAAAGAAAGTCCATTAGCACTATGGCTTGTATAAATTAAGCTTGTACTGATATAGATATAAATATAGCCATAAGTTGACAGCATAATTTCTGTAATATCACAAATGCAGTCTTATTTTCTTCAATAGCGATGACAATTTCAGGTATTAGTCTAAATGGTCTCAATGCCAACATTATCAGGTTTTCGCTTGGCAACTCATCAAGAAGTTCGTACTGTAACTCTTAACTCGTCTGATTTATCCTGACCTCTGAATCTCATTCCAACTAAACTTATCAAATCCTGCATCGATGCATTTGTGCCTCCCATTACTCACTTAATAAACCTCTGTCTCAGTTTATTACTCCTCTTTTGAAGAAGGCTTCCTTGCCTAAAATGAGCTCTCCAACTATCGGCCAATTTCTAATCTTAACTTCATTTCCAAAGTCCTCTAAATGACTATATACTCACGTCTTTGTCTTAATTTAGATTCTCTCATCACTCTCACCTTTTCAAGCCTATCGTAAATTCTACTCAACTGAAACTGCACTAATCAGCATACAGAATGAGCTCTGTCTAGCCATGGACGCACAATACGTATCTGCCCTAGTTCTTCTCGATCTCTCTGCTGCTTTCGACACCATAAACCACAATATACTCCTTTCTAGACTTAATTCTTGCTTCGGAATCTCTGACAAGGCTTACGGCCTCCATCCTCATACCTCTCACATCGTACACAAGCTATAATTAATAAAAATACTCTACCATCAGCCTGCACTCTGCCTTGTAGAGTCCCTCAGGGTTCTGCGCTTGGTCCCCTCCTTTTCACCTTATATACAACCCCCTTAAGTCACTTGCTAACTGATTCGATGCTGAAATTTCACTTTTATGCTGATGACACCCAGATTTACATCTCGTTCTATAGTCCCGATTCTTCTGCTGCACTGTCCAAACTTACATCTACCCTTGATCTAGTTCACTCCTGTTTTTCGCTAATCGTCTTGTTGTCAATCCTCTAAAAACGGAATACCTTCTCATCGGCAACCCACAGCAGCATCATAAAATAACTAGCTCAACCATTACATTTAAATATATCCCCTTAATACCCACCGGTTCTGCACGTAACCTTGGTGTAATTTTTTATTCAAATCTAAACTTTAAAACTCATATTTCAGCGGTCTGTCGTTCTTCTTTTTTCCAAATCTGTCAATTACGTCAAATTCGTAAGTCCCTTGATATTAATTCCGCCACTGTATTAGCTAATGCTCTTATCCAGTCTAAACTTGATTACTATAACTCTCTGCTGAATGATCTCCCAAAGACCTCTCTATTTCGTCTCCAATACTTACAAAACTCTCTTTCTCGAGTCGTCTGTAATGTAAAAATACTCAAATCTCACACCTCTTCTCTTCTTCAGAAACTGCACTGGCTATCAGTCTCCGAAAGTATAAAATTCAAGATAGCTTCCTTGACCTTCAAAAGTTTAAATTATGGTAAACTATCCTATCTATCTGATCTTTTATCCATCTATCAACCCTCTCGTAGTCTTCGTTCCTCTAGTAAAAACCTTCTCACTGTACCTAATATTAAATCTGCCATGGGCAGATGCTCCTTCAAGTTTTATGCTCCGACAATATGGAACTCTGCCACAAGATCTTCGATCTTGTAGTTGTATTGGTACTTTCCTTGGCAAGCTAAAAATCTCTTCCCACCATAGGTCTAAATTTTGACCCGTTTGCCTTAGATCTTGGACTTGCACTGTTTTGATCTCACTTTCTCTTGTGGTCTCTGTGTACTCAGTCGTCATCGTGTGGTGCTTTGGCGCCTGTTTGTGGAGAGTCTGCAACAGAAGTCCCTGACATGGCCTTATGCTAAGGAACCAGACGTTAAATTCTTATTGATTGATTGATTGATACGCTAGACCCTTGATGAACAGCGATCCATCATGAATTATCTAGTGCTTTATTTTATTTGTGTCTATATTTTGACAGCTTCGCTTTGAATCGTCCAGAGGTGACGAATTTTCTGGTGATATTGCTTTGGATGGAATCAGACTCACTCCGGGTAACTGCATCTGAGACCGCATTCAAATGTGGAAAAACTGACGAAGGAAAGTAATAGCAACTAGCACCAGGAGATGCATGATAACGTCATCCATGTGATATCATGTTTGGCGGGAATGGGTCATAATGGATATAAACTCTCTAACTTGTATTGATAGTATGAAATCGTTTCAAATTTTTGATGTTAAGATCGAAATTTCAACTTCTAAATATAAACTATTTTTACTGTATAGACGTAATTATGTAATAGTACATGTATATCCACAAACTTCACAAGCATGCTTCTTTCATATCCGAGATCTTCGTCGAATACGTCCATATTTGTCACGTGAGACAGCTGCTACAATTGGTCCTGCTATTGTGCAATCGAAATTGGACTACTACAATTCCCTGTTTAAATCTCCCTGGCTGTGAGATTAATTGATTGCAGTTTGTTCAGAATTCTCTTGCGCGAGCAATGTTTTGTAGTTCTAAGTACTCACAAGTTACGCCCATTTTAAAGTCTTTGCACTAGCTAAAGATTAAAGAGCAGATCATTTGCAAAACAGCTTAGTTAACCTATAAGTCCATCATCATCCCTGGACAACCTTGTATGTCTCACTTGATTAAAGTGATGCAACCTGCTGTTACTCGATCTTCTAAATTAATTACTCTTGTGAGACCTAGCTTACCTTCCGCTTAAGCTATCAAATTGTTCTTTCCAGCATGCTGCACCTCAGATCTGAAATTCTCTTCCATCCAATCTTCGGAAATCTTCATTTGAATCACATCAGCCTTTGCTTTCCTATGAGCAGTTCCATAAGCAGTTGAAGACCTATCTTTTCCATCTCTCATTTCCATCCGGTGTCCATGAGCAGCGACCTGCGCCTAAACCTCCTTTTCTTTAATATCCTGTACTTTGGACTGATTATCTGGATTTTGGAATTTGCACCGTTTTGGACCATCTATTTGCTCGCCGGCTTGATTTTGTCTCAATAGTGCTCGATGTTGTCATTGATGACAGTAGCACTCTCATTGTTGTTGTTATTATTATTATTATTATCCGCCCTCATCCAGCACAAAAACTCATTAAAAGTCACGTCCATGTATTCTTAAAATTAGTCTTTAATCTATCGATAGTGTCTACAAAAATGTTTACTCAAATGAGTAGATCTTGTCAGTTGTCACACAAAATATTTAACTGTAAATTTATGAGTTGATTTCTGATGATTTGTAAGCAAATGTTAGTATCGTTTTTGCAAAATTAAAAGAAAATTGGTATGATCGTGAGCAAGCGTTAGTTTACGTAGAATTGACAACTTCAAGCGATCGACAAAATATCATTAACTGTGTTATAAAGTTAGTCATTTTTATGACAAAATTTATACGTATTACTCCAGGGATTTTGCATGGCCAAGTTGTACTGAAATGACACAATTCGATTGAAAAAATTAATCTGATGAAATGTTAGACCGATGTGTCTAACCAAAATGACATTTCTGAAGTGTGCGTTTCAAGCTAAGAATCACATGCATTCTATTCAGAATGATTAGTCACTTACTACCTACTGTTGTGCGATTTGTCTTTTGTGGAATATAACAAAAACTACATTACTATGTAATTTAGCTTTAGTAACTGGCAGCCATTATAATTTTGATGAAACAGCCTATAACTTGACTTTTAATTTCTTTGACATTAACAGCAAGATATGATGGATTCTCGACATTGTCTGCTCAGTTAAAGATAAAACTAGAAACCTCGTTGTTATGGGAAATATATTAACAAAATTTATTTCATAGTTCAATTTTTCAACAACAGAATCGTTAGCGTACTATTAGCGATTTTTGCAGAATCTGAGCAAAATTAAAGACAACTTATATCATATAGACTATTGTGTAAAGCTTTAAGGGAATTAAAACTACTAAACAAATAAATGTTTAGACTATTTTTTAGTTATGATAATTTAGTAGTTCCTTTTCAAAAATAACAAAATGTATTAAATTATGACAGATAAATTATAAAAACATTGGGCCAACTCATGCCACAAGATTACGTGGAAAATAATACTGCACCTACTATTACATAACAAGAAAATTTTCATTAAATATCACCACCATATGCTACACTGAAATAACCTACAACATAATTATAGCGCAACTGATCTTCAGTTCCAGAGATGATCACTATTCATTAGAACAGTTCATTTTCAGAGAAATCGATTCAGTATAATTTTGTTTAGTTCTCGTTAATTGAGTACTTTAAGTAACAATTAAGATTAAAGGATTTACACTGAATATTAAGGACAAATTCAGAAAAGCTTGTATGAGATAGACCATTGGATCTACCTGTATGTAAAGATTTGAGGATACAAGTTAACCTATTATGCAAAAATTATCTCTTTTAGTTTACTTCTTTAAGGTAGACCAATATAAAGAAACTGTTTATCATTTAATATCAGATTTTTGCAATGTCTCTACACCATAAAAGTAGAATTTCTCGCATGTTTTGTTTTCGTAAAGCTATATCACGTGGTGAGCAATTCCAAACACTTTATTCCGACATTGGTTTTATTCACTTTATATTCATGGGTTCCTAGCCGGGTTCTATTGAGTAAAGCTAGGTAAACGATTAGGCCATTAACATTTCGCAACTGTTGATAACCCGTCACCATTGGTTGAGCGAATCGTATGCAGCTGTAGAACATCAACAAAAGAACTTTATAGATGAAACACAGTGATCCTTCTTGTAGAAAAATTTATAAATCAAGGTATTTAGCTTAAGTCGCGGTCATCTAAGCCACTTTACAACTTCTTAAACCTTTAAATAGTTTTCACATTTTATAGTACATTCTCCTGGTATTGTATCTCTCTATCTATATCTCTCTCTCTCTAAATATATATACACGTATATATATATATATATATATATATATATATATATATATATATATATATATATATACATATAAATAAATAAATAATAAATAATAAAGGTTTAACGTCCGTTTCCTCATCCAGGGATGATGTCAGGGACGCCAACAGCACACATCACTACAGATCAATTCACCCAGACCAATCTGCAAAAGAAATGTGCTGAGGAGAAGTAAGGTCCTAAACGAAAGCCAGTCCGGTGATCAAAAAGTGGTCAGGGTAGATTGATTATGTCTTCGGTGGGAAAGGTAAGTCTTAAGCTTGCTAGAGAATGTTGAAAGAGAAGAACAAGAGCGAAGATTAGCAGGTAAAATTTCCAGATTGTGGGTGCTGCGTAAGAACAAGAACGTCTGCCCAATGATGTGAGAATATTTGGAACAGAGAGAAGATTGGCATCGGTAGAACGAAGTGAAAGTGAGGGACGATAGGGAAGAAGAATTACAGATAAGTAAGAAGGTTTGCCAAATTGCAGAGTTTTAAAAGTTAATAGAGCTATTTTATATTTTATGCGTTGATTAACAGGGAGCCAGTGAAGTCTGCGAAGTAAAGAAAGAGAGCGAAATTGAAGTCGAGAGGACTTGCAAACAACACGTGCAAAAGAATTTTGGACGTGTTGCAAACGATTGAGAGAAGAAGTAGGCAATCCATGTAATAATGAATTACAGTAGTCGAGCCTTGAATGAACTATAGAATTAGCAAGGATAGTGGCTGAATTTCTAGTTAGGAATGGACGTATTTGCCTAATCTGACGAATCTGAAGGAAAGAAGCGCGACAAACAGAGGAGATATGGGATTTAAAGTCAAGGTTTTCATCAAATATGACTCCAAGGCTTTTGGCGGATCGAGAAGGTGAAAGAGCAAGATTCTGAAAATTAACAGAGTTATTGGTAATTTTACTTCTTTGCAAAGGAGTGCCAATTAAAACATATTCAGTTTTGGAAGGATTAACAGCAAGACTGTTAGCACAAAACCAGGAAGAAACCTTGTCTAGAATGGATGAGAGATGAGCCAGTTTCTGATCGGAATCATGATTAGAAAAGGAAGTATACAGTTGAGTGGCATCTGCATAGAAATGAAAATTTATGGAAGACTGAGCAAGCAAGTAGCTAAGAGCAGTGATATATAAAGAGAAGAGCAATTGACCTAACATTCAACCTTGAGGAACACCGCGTAGGAGGGTTAGTTCAGAAGAGCGATTTTGACCAATAACAACTGATTGTGTGCGACATGAGAGATATGATGTAAGAAGGGAAAGAGCAGAATCAGAAATACCAAAACAAGATTTAAGCCTATTTATTAGAATGCTATGGTCAATTGTATCGAAGGCAGCAGAGAGATCTAGAAGAACCAAAACAGAAACCTGTTTACTACTCATGACCAAGCTAATATCATTGTGTATACGAAGAAGAGTGGTTTCAGTAGAATGGAGTTTTCTATAGGCAGATTGATAATGAGAGAAAGAAGGCAAAGAATCAAGTTGAGTGCATAAACGGGTATAAATTACCTTTTCAAGAAGTTTAGAGATGAAGTTAAGATTGGACATAGGACGGTAACTGGAAAGATCATCTTTTGGTGGAGAAGGCTTTTTTAGCAAAGGAGATACAACTGCTTGTTTGAAGGAGGTTGGGAAGATACCTTCTGAGAGTGAGAGGTTGATTAAGTAAGTAATAGGAGCAACTAAAACATCAATACATGATTTCAGTAATCGTGTAGGAATAACATCAAGACAGACATAATATATATATATATATATATATATATATATATATATATACACATAATAATAATAATAATAATAATAAAGGTTTAACGTTTCCGTTTCCTCATCCAGGGATGATGTCAGGGACGTCCGCAACAGCACACATCACTACAGATCAATTCACCTAGACCAATCTGCGAAAGAAATGTGCTGAGGAGAAGTAAGGTCCTAAACGAAAGCCAATCCGGTGATCAAAAAATTGTCAAGGTAGATTGATTATGTCTATGGTGGGAAAAGGTAAGTTAGGAGAGGTAAGTTACATACATACTGTATATTCCTGCCCGTGTTGTGCTCGGGTGTGGTTAGACCACTGCAGAATAGGGCAACCGCAAACAATCTGTTGCGTGTACATAAGAGGCGATAAGGCAGGAGCTGAGGATGGCTAGAGGGGATCCACCTAACCATGAAATAATTTTCCCCAGAATTCAATGGTAATTAATCCATCTAACTGAGGAAGGCAACGGGAAACCACCTCAGAAGCCAAGTAAAAAAATAGAACCAAGAATTTTCCCAAGCTATAGGCTACATAAGGGAGTGACTTTGTGAAGGATTAACTTGTGAGGGATTAACTTGTTGATCTAAAGAGTGCTCTTATGGATCGAGATAGCAGACTTTGAGTATGAATATGTACCTTGAACCTGCCACTTGGCAGTGCAATGAAGAAGAAGATATATATTCCTTGGTATGGACCACGCCGTTATATGGATGTGAAACATGGACCTTAAAGAATGAAGATATAAAGAAACTAGAGGCATTGGAAATGGATATATAGAATGGAAATTATTAGCTTAACCAAATATAGTCACTTGTCCATAATTATAGTCACTTGAAAAAAATATTAATTAATTATTTATTTATCTACAATCTACAAAATACCACAACAATTGACAATAAACAGCAACAGTGAACAATGGTTTGTTTCTTTCTGAACATCATAAGATGTAAGACCATTGAGCTAGAACACTAACGGTGAATAATATTTGTTACTATACTATTCAAAGAGAGCTTTGATTATTTACATTCAATTGAGTACTTACAATGTTATCCAGTCTGTTAAAAGCAATCCCATCGGCAGCATTCGTGAGCTGAAATAAAATCATAATATTATGAATAGAAATAACGATTTTATCTATTTATTAGCGGCCTACTAACCAGAGGTGATGTTAGTTACATAAGGACAACACAGAGAGCACAATTTCACTTAACGATTTAAAAGAGTATTTTTCACTTAATTATTGGTCGCAAAGAAGACTGTAATACCTTACTGAGCTTAGGCTCTTTTGTGGTAGGCCTATATCTTAATTTATTTCAAAACAATCTGACATCCGCAGATAGGTAACATATGAATATACGAAATGGAACATACTAACATAATTACCGTATATTCTATAGGAGAACGTAATGTTGTGTAATGCTAACACAAACAATGTCATAGTAATGCTAATACAAACAGTGAATTCAATGCATTTTTTTTTTTTTTTTTAACTCTCTTCTTCTTGATGATTTGTTAGTTTCTAGTTAAGTGTGCCCTATTTTGCTGTTTATTATGACAACATAAACAAAAACTTTGATGACTGAAACAAATGATAATTGTAATAAAAAAATATTCATTACGAAATATAGCTCATAAACGACGAAGAGAAAAAATCAATTGCAACATGGCGCTGAAATGTTAACAGTGTACTTTAAGTAAATCGTTATTTACACTACTATACTCTATTAATTAACTTGAAATGTCAGGACGAGTGCTTGAATGTGTGTTGTAGGCCAACATTTTGGTATAGGATTTTGTTGGTGGTATACCGAAAATTGTGTCGTGTAACACCTTAAGAAACGAGAAATTGCTAAAGTGAATTCTCAGGAAAATGGTTTCCAATTGTTTCCTTAAAAATAGTAGTGCATCAATGATTGTAGCATATGTATCTTAATCTATTATGCGCATGGTATTTAGATTAATTATTAGTACAACTGCACAGAAAGCTTTGAATTTAATTTTGTCTATAAATACTTAGAAATATATACGTGTAAAAAAAAAAAAAAATGGGAGAAGCTTTCATGTAGCCGATCAACTTACGGTATATTTATCGTGATGATAATTGCTGATAGAAATTTGTAAGCCTCAATTAAATTTTAATTTTCGAAAAGCGGCAAAATACAGAGTAAACTAAATTTATATATTTGCAAAATAATCCACTAATAATATACAATTCGATCACAATTAATTCAATTGTCAATTAGGAAATGAATCATTTGGCTAGACTTTCATTGCATATGGCATGAAAATAATCAATCACCGAATATTATTATTTTAACTTAGGATTTGCCCATTTCAATTGCAATTATCATTGACGATACTAGGACTCTAAGAATTAAGATTTGGTGCGATCATGTCGATTTACGCTCGTTTCTCTTGAGAAAATGAATTCAATGGTTCTAGCATTATTAGAGACATTGTCAAGCTTGAAGCAAATCAAAGTATAACCAGCGTAAAATTCCCCTTCTCTTCAGATTATCTATAGCTTTAAGGAATTTTGTATAATATATGTTGTTTTATTTTGATTTCAGCCAACGAATTCATTTTTGATCTTATGTTCCACACTACTTATCCTTCATGGTAAGTCTACCAATAATACTGTAGCATTTGTTTAAAACATGATGGAATCAAATAGTTATCAAATTAGGTAATTAGTTGATCTCAAAGTAGATCTTTGCACTTTATACTAGACGGCGAATCTATTCAGTAAAATAATTTAGATCATCATGAAGTGATTATTCTGCTGATGGGTAAAGGGATTGGTATTTTCCAATGAATCAAAAAGCTGTATTCGAGATCCAACTAAAACACACAGAAGAAGGTAAAATTAGACATGGTGTAGAATAAGGTTGCAGTGTTTACTCGCTATTTTTATCATTAAGCCAAAGCAATTGTGGAGGAAGTCATGGAAGCCATTGAAAAATGAATAATCGTAGAATGTATTTTGTTGCAAGATAAGAGATTTGAGATGACTCAACTAATGTTAACGGAAAGCGTGAATGGATTGAAAAAGGTATCGGCTAGTCTGAAAGATACAGGATTAAAATAAGGTATAGGCTTAATGATTAGCATAAACAAGGCAAAAATGATGAGAGTGTCCCAGTAAAGAGGTCAAGTCAGTATTTCAATAAATGGTACAAGATTGGAACTGGTAAGACGATTCATATAAGTATGTCGTTCCATAATGGATTAATGCATGAACATACCTCGCATACATACATACCTTCCATCATCCATTGTGGATGATTGGAAATGTGAGACTGAGCGATTCAGTATGATTGCACAGGCAAACTTTTCTTCAACAATTGGAGTGTTCCTTTATCAAAATGTATAAAGAAAGCCAGAAAAATTAAAAGTGAAAATCATACTTTGGACTATGGTATTTTATGAGTGTGGAGCACAGGTCTTAAGATTGAAAGCTACTAATAGTCCGCATTGGCGCTCGTTATGGCGATTAATTAACCACGAAGATTTCGTAACCACAAAGGACAAGCCAACAGCAAAACATTCATGTTGCCTTTAGTTTTTAAAATATTGGCTTTGAGGTGATATTTGATTTATTTTCTCGGTTTCCTGTTTAGTGTCCTCCTACGATCTACAGTACATACTATTAACTTGAAAATCAAATTTGATAAGCCTGTGTGTATTGCATATAGGATTGACAGACTCCAATGAGGAAGGACTTCTGACTTCCCATCATCAGCAGCATTCACGCTATAAAAGAGCACCTAGACCGTGCCGCGATTTATATTCTTGTAATGTTAGCTGTTATCAATGCGGTAACTACCGTCAGTGGTTGGACGTCTGCATGCGAAGTAAGTTCACTCAAATCAATTATCGACTTTGCAAAATTGAGAGTTTCATTTAGGCAATACTTAAATTAAAAATCACTCAGCTACTTTGAGTCCTTCGCTTAGACAAAAGCAATCATTCCGTTTCGTTCAGATACTAATGCCAAATATGAAATAGTATTATGTAACTTTTAACAAACACGAGGGACAATCCAAATGGTATTCCAATCGCTACAGAATAAGCATAATTGATTATGGAATTAGGCATTAAATTTATGCTATCAACAAATGATCAAATCGTGAAATATCAATAAATCAAACATTCAATTATTTTGTGCATAATGAAGAAAGAGAGATGAGAAATACTAATTATACATATCCCTAATTGTACTAAACTTACATTTATTTCTATCACACTAGCAAATTGCTAAGCATTATTGTACAATACTACATATAAATAAACACAATATGGAGCGTACTACACTTTAATTGCTTCAACCTGCTACAAGTTTAGAGGCTGCAACTGACTTGAAAGACGAGGGTTTATAAAAAATAAACCTATAGAATTAATAAGCAATCAAAGTGTAGTATGTTCCATATTGTGTATATTTATGTTTATAATTGTTTAATTACAAATGAGGAAGTTCTGGAGAGAGTTGGAACAGATAGACAATTGATAATTGTATTAGGAAATAGGAAGAAGAGTTGGATAGCACACATTCAAAGGGGGAAGGTCATTAAATGACATTAAAAGAGGTCATAGAAGGTAAAATGGAAGGAGATAGAGGCAGAGGCAGGCCGAGATTAGGTATGTTAGATGATTTAAAGACCCACTCATATGTGGACATGGAGTGGAAAGCGGAAGACAGAGAGGAGTGGAGGCGTTATATACCACGGACCTGCCAGTTGGCAATGCAGTAAGAGAGAGAGGGATATTGTATAATTATAAATAATTGAAATAGTAATTACGTGTAAGAATAGTATAAGTGTGCATAACACTATTTCTCGTATCTCTTCTTCATGATGAATTCATCAGGTAGGTTAAGTCATTCTTCGTCTTCTCTAAGTGGCGTGCCTATTCCAAGCCTGGGCGGTCATGGTCATATTCCTCCATATGTCTCTGTTCATTGTTGCTCTGATCATCTCTGTTTCATTTAACTGCATCTATTTGCTAAGTCTCTTAATAAGACTAAGTCATTAACAATCACTAACTTAAAAAATGTTATCTCGAAAGTTAGCAATAATTAAAAGGCTCAATTGCGAGAAATATGACTTGCAGTTATTAAAAGCAACAAATATATTAGAAAAATTCAACTAAATTCTAGATTAAAGGTTCCTGCTCTTAGTAAATGTTGCATTACTACTCAATATTAAGATATATACGCAATAATTTCATATAGGGTTCACCCTTTTCTGATGTATTGCCTTAAAAATTTAGTGTCAAATTTCAAATTTTAAACCTGATGAATTTCTTAGTACTAACATGCAACTATTTCATGTGAAAGTATTCAGTTTGAATAGGTTGTGTGCAATTACTCAAAAGATGTCTGTTTGCGCTCTGTATATTAGGCGAGTACATTTTGCAGCTTATCTGTTTTTATTTTACCAATCGACACAGAATCTCAATGCTGTTATGGCTGCGCTTAATACAGATTGTTCAATTCTTGTCGGCGTCATAACTGTCGTAAGTACTGTTTAATATAGATGATCCATTTGATTAGCATCTTGTCCGATAGTATAGTTTTTTTTATCTAACTATCTAACATCGACATTGCCAAAAAATTAAAATTTACCATCAGTAGCAGCGAATATTTTCCTTCAATATAGGCCATGTCTAAATGTTTCGCTGCTGAACGTCATTTAAGGAGCTAGGATAATATGTTGTTCGAGGTTAGGTTCAAAATAAAGCTGGTTTCGTTCGTTTTGTAAGCACTTTTAGAAATATTTTTCTTAGAAATGTGTTCAAATTTGTACCCCAAAAGTCACGGTTTTTCTAACAATATAGCTTAAATGAACTACGTGATTAATAATATTATTCAAGAGCCTTAAGAGTCATTGATATCTATTTTAAGATAAATATGAATCCATAATTACTGTTTATTTCCTTCGTCATTTTGCATTTGAACGGTACTTGATGTTATTGTGTATATGAACAGTGCCTGATGTCACTGCGTGCTTCATCCGTGTTTGAGACATTTGTCTATGTGGATTTGAACCTAATCAAACTGTGGATTGACTTTTCAATTTAGTGTTAGCTTTATTTGCTACCTATTTTTCTGTTCAATCTTGCTTCTATTCTTCCAGTCTTTCTCTCACTCTATTTTTATTGAAGTAACATTTCCACATTCCCACTAAAATTTCGCTGCTAAGCCATTGCTATGATTGCTAATTCAAATATCGAAGGAGTGTTTATGTTGCTAATTAACATAAATATGAAATATCTTATCACATTTACGGACAGACACTAATTTCAATACTTCAAGACCCTTTTGAACCGTGGTTCACTTCACTTAGAGTTCTATCTTCCAGTGTTTTTAAACTTTATTGCAAAGTGAAATTTATGTCAATATTCCCGTCCCGTGACAAATTGGTTGGCTTTTATTTTCTCAATTGCATTAGGGAGCATTGCAATGCAATCTTTCACACTTTCACAGAAATAATATTTGCCACTTTAAAATGATCAAACTTTGTATAGTTGTTACAGTACAGACATGTTCAAGGACGTAGACTCTGTCAGACCATCCGGAGTTACGGGCATATTTTCAACATTGTGCTGCCATACGATGCGTCATCTAAAGCTACGATTTACACTCTGGAATTCTAATAAGAAATATCTCTAGATCATGTAATTTCATTAGTCACTCGATTAAAAGTGGAAATTGAAAAGTTTAGCCTATTAGTTTAATTTCAAAGCTAGTATAGCAAGAGATCCAGATGTTCGTGTATAACGGTAATGACCGTCAAATTCAGCATTGACGTCTCATAATTATAGATTCTGGAGTCGCATTGAAGTTTCTTATTCGTAGTAAATTTCGTATTTTTGTTTCTTATTATTACGTTTCTAATTAATAGTTGATTAAAATGTCAGATGATGACAGATAGAGGCGGTATGACTATAAGTTAAATGCTGTTCCTGCATTCCAATTCACTGACTGCAAGTAAGTTAAAATTCCAGACCGGTCTGACCATGGACTAAAAACTAAAATACACACGTAAAGGGACCTACACAGATCGATAAATAAATATTTATTTAAAAATCTATAGTATTAAAAAGTAGTATAAGAAGTATACATTACCGTGTGCGTTCGTTTTAATACTCTATGGATCTAGTATTTTTGTTCAATTGAACTTGACAAAGGTGTACAGCTGCAAATGCTTCAGTAAGCACAACACGTTTAATCAACTACAGTTTCGATTTAACAATTAGAAATTACCATTTCTCTTACACCTCCACTGTAAACACAGCGTAAACCTTACGGTAAAGGCCTTCACTCATCTCTATCTCTTTTGATAGAGATGAGTGAAGGCGGTATATACCATGGACCTGCCAGTAGGCAGTGCACTAAGAGAGAGAGAGAGAGATTGTATCTGAAATATTCTCCTTTATTATAACGAGCAATTAGAATGCTTAATCCTTTTAAATTGTTTCACTATAGGCCTATATATTACATGCGTTTATAATTAAGTGGAAATGTCTTGGCTAAAATTAGATCCAATATTTCAGAGACAAACTGCAATTTAGTAACATAAAAATGTCAAATAAAGATGATTTGTTAAACACGTGTACTTCATTAGAAAAATGATCATAATATACATCGTTTGCTATCAACTGACCAGTAATAAGCTTCATAATTTACCTTAGGGTTTCAAGTTTGAAACTCTCAGATCAATAATGAAGTTACGTAAATAGTTATGAAATTATTGCATTGCTATAGTGCAAAATTCTTTACTCCAGATAGTCCAACACATATAGAATGTCATATATAATTATTTGTAAATCTGGCTGCAAAAATATTAAGGCAGCACACTAAAATTAGAAGAAATTCATAATTTGAATTTACCAAGAATAAATCCACCTAGATTGAGTCAAGCATTTTCCGATCTTTTTGGAATACTCTCATCACTTTTGTCTCTTTGCTGTTAATCTTCATTCCAAATTTCAATGCCGTATCATTCAGAATATCCCTTATCTTCTGTAGGCCCGTCTCGCTTCCCGCTACCATTCCTTTGGACCGCTACTATTTTAAAATTTGTGTCGGAACCAGCCTTACCTGATTATATGCTGTTAGGTACTGCAAGACATGTAAATGGAAAAACTAATATAAATTTGTATTGTTCGTACTACCTTTATTTAATGCCAGGCTGGTGAAGAAGAAAGGAACTACAAGAGTTTTTTTCAGTTCGGTTTGGACGAAGTCTGGGTTCGGGTTCGGTTCGGGTACGGCCAAAATCTGGGTTCGGTTCGGCTTGAGTCTGGGTTCGGGTTCGGTCAGAGTCTGGGTTCGAGTTCTGTTCGGTTCGGTCAAAATTCTAGATTTTATGGTTCGGTTCGGGTTTGGTTCGATTCCCTTCTCTAATAAGAATCACTGTAATTCAATAATTAACCTTAATTCACTAAAATAAGCATTAAACTTGTCTGACCAAACTAGGTCACAGCATAAATTTTATAATTTAGCAAGGGTTAAAATTGAATGAAGTTTCAAAGATTTTGGCTGATACGTATCCTGACATGATCTCTTGATGATGATGACGTCCCTGAAATCATCTCTCGATGAGGAAATGGACGCTTAACCTTGTATTATTATTATTACGATTAATTGCAATGATAAAAATTGAAAGTTTTGCATACTACTTTATTACTGTCTATTTTCTGCTAGTAATTATGACAATAGATGTCACGGGTCAGGGGTGACCCGGGAGTTTGGCATTCACGTCAGTCAAAATACCTTCTGCATCCGAGGGTTAAGTAATATGTATGGTTGTCATACGTTCTGCATTATTCTGTACTATAGAAGACAATTAGTAAACGTAATTATTACTAATAGTAGCTGCTACTAAGTATAACAAGCTTGCATTGGCTCGCTGAGTGTAGGCTTTTAAGTAATGTCCGTCTTCTTCTTGTTTATTTATTTCGTTTCTAGTTAAGTACGCCTTACTGTCGGTTTGTTATGGCAGAATAAGCGAATGAAAGGTTTGAAGTCTGAAAAATATAGTTATAATCAAATAAGACATCGGCAAGAACTGATAACACATAAACGACGAAGAGAAAAATCAATTGCAACATGGCGCTGAAATGTTATCAGCGTACTTTAAGTAAATCATTATTTACACTGGTATCGAAGGTAAAATACGTGCAGTTATACATGTACTCTCTATTCTTCTACTTTAAATGTCGCGACGATTGTTTGAATGTGTGTTGTATTCCTACATTTTGCTATGGGATTTTGTTGGTGGTTTACCGAAAATTGCGACGTGTAACACCACAGAAACGAAATATCGCTAACGTGAATTCTTTGGAAATGGTTTCCAATTATTTCCTTCCTAATAATAGCACTCCTTTGATAGTAGTATGTGTATCATAATCTATTTTGCATATGATGTTGGACTCTTAGTCAAACTGAGTAGAAAGCGAAGAATTTTGTCCATAAACACATTGAAATTTGTACATGTAGCTGCAACTTTTGAGGAATACTCGAGAGGCGTACATGTAGCAATCAGACTTTAGCA
Organism: Enchytraeus crypticus; assembly: GCA_905160935.1. Classification (NCBI taxonomy): domain Eukaryota; kingdom Metazoa; phylum Annelida; class Clitellata; order Enchytraeida; family Enchytraeidae; genus Enchytraeus; species Enchytraeus crypticus. Next base: position 549,718 of record CAJHZI010000466.1, read on the forward strand.
TGAATATGATTTTAGCTAGCTGTGTGACGATCCATCGAATCAAGGTATATTTCTCGTGATGATATTTGTTGATGGAAGGTTGCAAACATCAATCACATTTTCGCTTTCAAAAATTGGTAAAATACAGAGTAAACTAAATTTTGATATTTACTAATAGTCTAATAATAACTTACAATATATTTAATCAAAATTGATTTTAAGTGTCAGGTCGGAGATAATTCATTTGGCTTAGCCTTCATTGCATATGGCATGATAATGTTCAGTCACCGAATATTGATATTTTAAATTAAATATTTCGCCAGTTTCAATTTCAATGATCATTGACGAAGCTTTCGCTCAAAGAATTAAGATTTAGTGCCAACTTTTTGCTTTACCGTCGTGTTTCTTGAGAAAATGAGCATATTGATTCTAGTTTTATTGGAGACATTGTAAAGCTTGTAGCAAATCAAAGTATGACCATCGTGAACTTCCAGTTCCATAATGATTATACATAGATTTAATGACGTTTTTATCATATATATATATATATATATATATATATATATATATATATATACATATATATATATTTTTTTTTTAATGTATATATTTATTTATATATATTGTTTTATTCTGATTTCAGCTAAAAAATTCATATTGGAGTTTAAGCTTCACACTTCTTATCATTCATGGTAAGTCTAGAAATGCTGTTGTAAAAATTGTCTCAAAAATAATGGAATTAATCAGTAATCAAATGGAGCAATTAGTCTCTCAAAGTAAAGCTTTACATTATACACTAGACTGAGAATTTATACAGCTAGTAGTTTAACCTATCAAGAATTGATTATTGTAAAATTCGGCTCCATTTCGTATAGGCTTAGTGTTGTCATGGGCAGCGATGGCACTCTAAATGTATTGTTATTGTTGTTGTTTTGTTGACATCTGACACTAGTTCGGATCAAAGCGGCTCCAGTAGAGTTGGTTCTGATTGAAGCCTGCTTGCCTACGTCAGCCTCATAGGATGCGGAAACGGAAGCTTTGTAAGAAATATTAAATCGAATGATTAAGGGAGAGGAGATCTCGGATCAGGTGTTCGCTACTGAGAATGTAGCGCAGTGGTTGTTGAAACAAAAGAAGTAAATGAAACTGGAGAATTTGGTATAGGGTAGAGAAATAAGAGATTAGAGAAATTGGCACCTTTCTGCAGCAGAATGAGCTTAGTGATACAATTCATTTGTTTTCAGCATGTGAAGAGAAGGCGGAACACACGGAAGAAGCCAGGCAGCGTTGCAAGCAAGGTAATTTTCTAGATGGACTTTATTATGAGCAAACAACGGTAGAGAAATAATGTGAAGAATTCAAGGGCTTATCAAGTAGATAATGTTAATTCAGATCACGATCTGGTGTTGTTGGCAAAAATTTTACTGCAGATGAAGAAATTACTTAAGAACAAGAGCAATAAAAGATGGAATATGAGCGAATCCAATGATAAAAGAAGTCATATTCGGGAAGCAGTGGAAAGGAAAATTAAAGGAATGAAAGGCAACGAAATCGGAGAGGTAAATGAAAAATGGCAACTGAATGAGACTATTAAATAGGTGCAAAAGAAGTAGGATATATAGCTTATTTAGTATATTAAGGATATAATAAACTGGCTGGAGCCAGTGGCGATGTCGGAAAGATATTTGATCGCGGATCAGTATGTCTGGGGTTCAAATCCTAGGCTCACCCGTCGCTGACATCGTTTGCGAGTGAGGAAACTGACGTTTACATAAGCTATAACAAGCCTTTTAGGAAAAATCGTTGAAAACCATGGATCACAAGTGAAATACTTGAAAAAATGGATTAAAGAAGAAATTATAAAATGAAAAGAACATTGTAGTGTAAATGATAATGTTGAGAATTAAAGACAGAATTGGAAGAAGTAAAAAGACAATTGAGGGGCATGTAGAGGAATTGTATGACTAGGCTGAGAAGACTTTTCATGTATTTTCAAAACTTGAGAAAGAAAATGTAATAGTAATTAATGAAACTGACATAGTGAAGGTAAAAATGTAAAGGTAATTAATGGCATGAGGAAATAAAAGGCAACAAAATGGATGACATTCGCGCAAAAGTCTTGGAACTGTTTGATGAAGAGACATTAATAACCTGACGGAAATAGGTTTGGAAGTGTACAATACAGGTATTTGCCCAGACGTCAAAATGAAGTAAATGATTATCATATTCCAAAAAGGCAATGTTGTAAAGTATTCAGATTTCAGAAGAATCCTAATACCTTCTGTGTAGAAGCATTTAGTAAATATAATAAAGCATCGCATTCAATCCAAAACGAATAAGACATTGAGCAAGGCAAAATTTGGTGCTAGGAAATGCTGCGGCACAAGAGAGGCAATAGGGGCACAGATGGCCGGGGAGTCTCGGGGCCAGAGCCCCCAGCCCTGGCCTAGACCACATACACAATTCGTATAAATTCGAAGAGTTATTTTGAATAGAGGTGGGGGTACTAAGCTGGTTTGACTAATGCAGACTAACAAACGATAAATTAAGATTTAAAGTCATATTTCTCACCATGGAACGATGTCAGGGTGCTTTATTCTGAGGTAATATCCACAAAATGTCTTCTGGATTTCTGCTGATCGCAGAAATGCGTTTCTTTATTCTATGCTAGCGGATCTACGTGATATATTTAAGTCTGCCTGTCACAAATCCAATGCCTTTGCCTTACAAGTTTTGTTGCTTGCGTTCTGCTGTGGAGATGCGATAATTAATACATTGGCTGCACTCATATAGTCATCTACATGTATGGTTGCATACTTCTAGGCGGATAGTATATTAAAGAAGAATTGCAGCTGTGGCTAGTGGGCTACTTAAGCCGTTAAGCTTCATTATTGAGACACTGGCCTACTGTCCACCTCAGTATAACAGCTTCTAACAAGTGTGGCTACTTTCCTTCTTGCTATTTATTTTCTCGGCAAACGCACTTCTCTCAGCTGCGTCGGTTCAAAACCTACCATCAATGTGTGATAAGCGGCTGACATTGCGACTGAAACGATCGTTGATGAATTATAATTATTATGATTAGAAATTACTCTTGCGTCAGTCAGTCAGATAGTCAGACGGTCAGATAGTCTAACAATTAGATAGTCAGACAGTCAGATGGACAGACAGTCAGAAAGTCAGACAGTCAATTAAGTTTATAACCTGACGCCCAGTTACCTGTTCTAAAGCTTTTCAATTTTATTTTATTTTTAATGACTTGGTATAATTTGGTTGTCTTATGTTTACTACGAATTGAGACAATTGCAAATTTGCAAATGCTTCCTTTATACAGTGTCTACTAATAAGTTTTCTAGTTTACATATTTTCAAGTATTATTAAATTTATTGGTATATTTATTGTTTTATGTTATGATTTGGGAAATGCAAATGTTTCATTTAATGGGTACCAAAACGATAACTAATTCTTATATATATATATATATATATATATATATATATATATATATATTTGTTTTATTTTGTTGTTATATTTTTGTTTTCTATAATTTGTTTTATATTTGTTTTATATTTGTTCTATATTATCAGGAAACATTGCACACATTTCATTTTAATGAGCATTGCCTACTTAGAAAGTTTTAAATTCACGAATGTGTTGGCCTACGTTACATTTGGAGGTTTTCAATTGTTAAACTTTTATAAAGAATCATATTTTGGATGTTAGACTGCACTTAGGCTATTGAGCTGCTGTATTTTAATATTCAAAACTGTTGATTTTTCAGTATCAGCTCAGGCTGATGAGTTATGATCATGACTATTTTATGTTGGTTGGACTAGACCATTATATTTATGCTAATCGAAAAGGCTTTATATTGTCAAATTCTATAAAGCAAAATAATTCATTACCATTATGAAGTGCTCAGAAATCCGTCGGTTTTCTCGCTATTAAATAAATCCCCTTTGAGGAGGGGTACAGTAGCCCTCATCCCCGTACCCATTTAACTTCATCCGCCACTCTACATTTATCTCCCCCCACCCGAAGAAAATGTGTACTGCCTACGCTCCTCATGTACAAACAGTGTATGTATGTATGAGTGCGGACTGTTTGGGTGCATGTGTGTTTGTATTTTGTTTGTATGTGTATGTGTTTGTGGACCCCCAGAGAAAAAACCAGCTAAGCCCCTGACCTCAGGGCCTTGTTCGGTTTGATAGGAAGCAACCTGATGGCGTAACTCAAATTACCTTGTCGGAGAGCAAATAGCTTACATGAGAGGTCACTGATACTGGCCCACTTGCCGCATGTAACATCTGCACTTCAAGCTGCGCTGCTGGTTCTGCTATTAAAACTTTTTGTAAAAATGCCGTAATGAAGCCAAAATAATTAAAAGAGAAAACCAAAATAAAACGTGAAAAGAATTAAAAGCGACAAATGCGGTATGGTCAACGACACTTTCTGAGTGTGAAACACTGATCCTAAGGTTGGAAGTTACTCACATTTCGCTTTGGCGCTCAGTAATGGCCATTAATTAACTACGAAGATTAGATCACCAAAAAGTACAAGCCATTAACAAAGCATTAATGTTGCATTTAGTTACTAAAATAATAGCTTTGAGGTGATTTTTTTCATTGCCTTCCTCGGTTTCCTGTTTAGTGTCCTCTTACGATCTACATGTGTATGTTAGAGAATCACAACTGATAAGCCTGCGTGTGTTGCTTGTAGGACTGACAGAATGCAATGAGGAAGGACCTCTGAGCGCGATTCAGCAGGACCAGGATAAGTCACGCGTTAAAAGAGCTGACAGTCCTTGCAAAGACTTATATTCTTGTAATGTTAGCTGTTATCAATGCGGTAACTACCGTCAGTGGTTGGACGTCTGCATGCGAAGTAAGTTCACTCAAATTAATTATCGACTTTGTAATATTGAGAGTTTTATTTAGGCAATACTTAAATTAAAAATCACTCAGCTTCTTTGAGTCATTCGCTTAGACAACAGCAATCATTCCGTTTCGTTCAGATACTAATGCCAAGTATGAAATAGTATTATGTAACTTTTAACAAACACGAGGGACAATCCAAATGGTATTCCAATCGCTACAGAATAAGCATAATTGATTATGGAATTAGGCATTAAATTTATGCTATCAGCAAATGATCAAATCGTGAAATATCAATACATCAAACATTCAATTATTTTGTGCATAATGAAGAAAGAGAGATGAGAAATACTAATTATACATATCCCTAATTGTACTAAACTTACATTTATTTCTATCACACTAGCAAATTGCTAAGCATTATTGTACAATACTACATATAAATAAACACAATATGGAGCGTACTACACTTTAATTGCTTCAACCTGCTACAAGTTTAGAGGCTGCAACTGACTTGAAAGACGAGGGTTTATAAAAAATAAACCTATAGAATTAATAAGCAATCAAAGTGTAGTATGTTCCATATTGTGTATATTTATGTTTATAATTGTTTAATTACAAATGAGGAAGTTCTGGAGAGAGTTGGAACAGATAGACAATTGATAATTGTATTAGGAAATAGGAAGAATAGTTGGATAGCACACATTCAAAGGGGGAAGGTCATTAAATGACATTAAAAGAGGTCATAGAAGGTAAAATGGAAGGAGATAGAGGCAGAGGCAGGCCGAGATTAGGTATGTTAGATGATTTAAAGACCCACTCATATGTGGACATGGAGTGGAAAGCGGAAGACAGAGAGGAGTGGAGGCGTTATATACCACGGACCTGCCAGTTGGCAATGCAGTAAGAGAGAGAGGGATATTGTATAATTATAAATAATTGAAATAGTAATTACGTGTAACAATAATATAAGTGTGCATAACACTATTTCTCGTATCTTTTCTTCATGATGAATTCATCAGGTAGGCTAAGTCATTCTTCGTCTTCTCTAAGTGGCGTGCCTATTCCAAGCCTGGGCGGTCATGGTCATATTCCTCCATATGTCTCTGATCATTGTTGCTCTGATCATCTCTGTTTCATTTAACTGCATCTATTTGCTAAGTCTCTTAATAAAAAGTCATTAACAATCACTAACTTAAAAAATGTTATCTCGAAAGTTAGCAATTATTAAAAGGCTCAATTGTGAGAAATATGACTTGCAGTTATCAAAAGCAACAAATATATTAGAAAAATTAAACTAAATTCTAGATTAAAGGTTCCTGCTCTTAGTAAATGTTGCATTACTACTCAATATTAAGATATATACGCAATAATTTCATATAGGGTTAACCCTTTTCTGATGTATTGCCTTAAAAATTTAGTGTCAAATTTCAAATTTTAAACCTGATGAATTTCTTAGTACTAACATGCAACTATTTCATGTGAAAGTATTCAGTTTGAATAGGTTGTGTGCAATTACTCAAAAGATGTCTGTTTGCGCTCTGTATATTAGGCGAGTACATTTTGCAGCTTATCTGTTTTTATTTTACCAATCGACACAGAATCTCAATGCTGTTATGGCTGCGCTTAATACAGATTGTTCAATTCTTGTCGGCGTCATAACTGTCGTAAGTACTGTTTAATATAGATGATCCATTTGATTAGCATCTTGTCCGATAGCATAGTTTTTTTTATCTAACTATCTAACATCGACATTGGCAAAAAATTAAAATTTATCATCAGTAGCAGCGAATATTTTCCTTCAATATAGGCCATGTCTAAATGTTTCGCTGCTGAACGTCATTTAAGGAGCTAGGATAATATGTTGTTCGAGGTTAGGTTCAAAATAAAGCTGATTTCGTTCGTTTTGTAAGCACTTTTAGAAATATTTTTCTTAGAAATCTGTTCAAATTTATACCCCAAAAGTCACAGTTTTTCTAACAATATAGCTTAAATGAACTACGTGATTAATAATATTATTCAAGAGCCTTAAGAGTCATTGATATCTATTTTAAGATAAATATGAATCCATAATTACTGTTTATTTCCTTCGTCATTTTGCATTTGAACGGTACTTGATGTTATTGTGTATATGAACAGTGCCTGATGTCACTGCGTGCTTCATCCGTGTTTGAGACATTTGTCTATGTGGATTTGAACCTAATCAAACTGTGGATTGACTTTTCAATTTAGTGTTAGCTTTATTTGCTACCTATTTTTCTGTTCAATCTTGCTTCTATTCTTCCAGTCTTTCTCTCACTCTATTTTTATTGAAGTAACATTTCTACATTCCCACTAAAATTTCGCTGCTAAGCCATTGCTATGATTGCTAATTCAAATATCGAAGGAGTGTTTATGTTGCTAATTAACATAAATATGAAATATCTTATCACATTTATGGACAGACACTAATTTCAATACTTCAAGACCCTTTTGAACCGTGGTTCACTTCACTTAGAGTTCTATCTTCCAGTGTTTTTAAACTTTATTGCAAAGTGAAATTTATGTCAATATTCCCGTCCCGTGACAAATTGGTTGGCTTTTATTTTCTCAATTGCATTAGGGAGCATTGCAATGCAATCTTTCACACTTTCACAGAAATAATATTTGCCACTTTAAAATGATCAAACTTTGTATAGTTGTTACAGTACAGACATGTTCAAGGACGTAGACTCTGTCAGACCATCCGGAGTTACGGGCATATTTTCAACATTGTGCTGCCATACGATGCGTCATCTAAAGCTACGATTTACACTCTGGAATTCTAATAAGAAATATCTCTAGATCATGTAATTTCATTAGTCACTCGATTAAAAGTGGAAATTGAAAAGTTTAGCCTATTAGTTTAATTTCAAAGCTAGTATAGCAAGAGATCCAGATGTTCGTGTATAACGGTAATGACCGTCAAATTCAGCATTGACGTCTCATAATTATGGATTCTGGAGTCGCATTGAAGTTTCTTATTCGTAGTAAATTTCGTATTTTTGTTTCTTATTATTACGTTTCTAATTAATAGTTGATTGAAATGTCAGATGATGACAGATAGAGGCGGTATGACTATAAGTTAAATGCTGTTCCTGCATTCCAATTCACTGACTGCAAGTAAGTTAAAATTCCAGACCGGTCTGACCATGGACTAAAAACTAAAATACACACGTAAAGGGACCTACACAGATCGATAAATAAATATTTATTTAAAAATCTATAGTATTAAAAAGTAGTATAAGAAGTATACATTACCGTGTGCGTTCGTTTTAATACTCTATGGATCTAGTATTTTTGTTCAATTGAACTTGACAAAGGTGTACAGCTGCAAATGCTTCAGTAAGCACAACACGTTTAATCAACTACAGTTTCGATTTAACAATTAGAAATTACCATTTCTCTTACACCTCCACTGTAAACACAGCGTAAACCTTACGGTAAAGGCCTTCACTCATCTCTATCTCCTTTGATAGAGATGAGTGAAGGCGGTATATACCATGGACCTGCCAGTAGGCAGTGCACTAAGAGAGAGAGAGAGATTGTATCTGAAATATTCTCCTTTATTATAACGAGCAATTAGAATGCTTAATCTTTTTAAATTGTTTCACTATAGGCCTATATATTACATGCGTTTATAATTAAGTGGAAATGTCTTGGCTAAAATTAGATCCAATATTTCAGAGACAAACTGCAATTTAGTAACATAAAAATGTCAAATAGAGATGATTTGTTAAACACGTGTACTTCATTAGAAAAATGATCATAATATACATCGTTTGCTATCAACTGACCAGTAATAAGCTTCATAATTTACCTTAGGGTTTCAAGTTTGAAACTCTCAGATCAATAATGAAGTTACGTAAATAGTTATGAAATTATTGCATTGCTATAGTGCAAAATTCTTTACTCCAGATAGTCCAACACATATAGAATGTCATATATAATTATTTGTAAATCTGGCTGCAAAAATATTAAGGCAGCACACTAAAATTAGAAGAAATTCATAATTTGAATTTACCAAGAATAAATCCACCTAGATTGAGTCAAGCATTTTCCGATCTTTTTGGAATACTCTCATCACTTTTGTCTCTTTGCTGTTAATCTTCATTCCAAATTTCAATGCCGTATCATTCAGAATATCCATTATCTTCTGTAGGCCCGTCTGGCTTCCCGGTAGTAATATAATGGCCGGTACCTCCCCACATTTGACCTTGAGCCCCTAATTGTATTAGTGAATCAAGCGCTGACCTAGATAATCTGCCCACACGCACATGCTTGCCCGTACTAATTGGCCCGAAGTATTAGTTGATGCATGCGCCACGTGATTATAGCACTTAAGTAAATGTTGGTTGTTACTAATTAGCCCGAGCAATCAGGATTGACCTCACTTACTACGTCATGTGTTATCCAGATGTTACTAATTAACCCGATGCAAACACTTAAGTGGGATGTTACTAATTAGCCGGAATATCAGTAAATGTAAGTAGGTCAAACCAATTTTTGACAAACTGAATGATTCGTTGTTATTAAGAGGAGCACCAGATGATTCACTGTATAGTAAATAATTTATATTTCATCCTGACTAATTAGGTCAATGTTACAGTAAAGCTGAATAAAATGCCAGTAAAATTGCATCAATCATTAAATTCGCACAAAAGTTTTCAACGTAATCGACATGGCTGCTATTCAAGTAAGTTATTATTTTACCTTTACTGTATCATTTTATTGTAATTATTTTGCGAGTTGCAGAACTTGTATAAATAACTTTGATGTACCTAATAGTAGTTTATCTTTGTAATAATATTTTTGCCGTGTTTTAGAAACTAGAGTTGGGTAATAATGGCTTTGTTACAGTAACAACCTATAATGAGAAAAAGTATGTGCACATGAGAGAACACAATGCTATTCAAGGCTTCCCCACTAGCGTTGGAGTAGCCCTAACTCCTTCGCGTTTCGCCATGCTATCGATGATATCGGACGAAGTTAGTGAAAAGCTGGAGGCTCTAAGAAACCACAAGAGTTCGAGTACAAGGTTCACATCGGTGGAGGAATCTACTGCGTCGTCAGCTCGGGGTGCTACGCAATTAATCTACGCAGATACTTCGTGCCTGAGGACAAAATGCATCCTGTACCTACCAAGAAGGAAATATCGCTTCGACCGACCGAATGGAAACGTCTACTTGAACACTTCAAGACCATCAGAGCACAATATGCCGAATTGGCTAATGCCAAACCGTGCGGATTTAATAGTTCGCACAATAATCAAATGGCAGCTTTTTCATGTATCGAATGCTACCCTTTCGGAGTAATCAGTATTTATTCTTAGACTTAAATTCATTAATTTAACATTATTAATATTATTGAATAAAAAGAACAACAAATATGATTCTGTGTTTTGTTTATTATAGATTCTCGCAAACAAATTTATGTACGATAGTATCGTTTAACATAGTTTCATTCGAAAAGCAATTTACAATAGACTTCAAACTATAATCGAGTTTTTTAAACAAACAATAAAATACACAATAATGTCCGCAGAATCTGCTAAGCACACTCTGCAATTGTTCTTCGTTGAACGTATAATTGCTACAATTCAATTCCAAAAGATTACGAAAAATTGGACGAGGCGGCTCTCCAAATGAATCAAAATATTCTCCAGTTCCATCACTATTAAGACACATAGCTACCCAGTGCTCGCCGGGTCTGTTATGCGGATCGGTGTTGCAAACTAACAGCAAGGGTCTTTTCGCAGGTATGCGTCGAGGTAGTCTATCGGCAGCAAATATTCCCATCAATAGTCCCCGACATCTTCTCAATAGATGACGTAGAATATCTTTAGTGTTCATGTTTTCAGTTACTGTAGTCGAATATCACGTTGCGTGATCTATCAATCTCGAGCACGTTTTCAAATTCAGCGTAGACAATCACGTTGATGGTGTTTGGTAGCGCAGCGCTAAATTTCATGTCGACTCTCACATTCCCCTCTTTGATGAGATTAAAGTGATCGTCTTCACCTAGATCAGGTGTTAGATCGTAAGCGTAGAGAGTGTATCCCTTATCGTAGTCTTCCCTGTGAATCTGATTGCCTTCGTTGCTAAACTGTTTTCCAGTGGCAGTAAACAGAGTCATGTAGGCATTTATATACTGATTATTAGCAAAGCTCGGCTCCAGCGGTGTGATGCTCTGCTGCTGTCCATCCAGATACACTTTTAGTTGCGACAGGTTGTAATGTTTAAAGTTAAACGGATTCTTTCCGAAGTTTTCGTTGTAGGCATCGTTGTCTACGCAGCTGATGACGAGACGAGTGGGAAGTTGTCCTGAGAACAGATTTTCTTGGCTACAGTCTAAATTTCCAGTAGGCACCGTAAAGGTTTTGCAGACTATACGTCGCAGCGGATATTTTGCATTTCCATGCTCAAGGGCTTTGGCATGAGCGACAAAGACCGAGGGACTCAGCTTGACTTTTCTAGCGTAAATTTTGCAATCTTGAATTCGTATCTTGTAGTTTTCGTCTGGAGTACCAGACATCAGACAGAAGTTGTTCTTGTTGCGCACAAGTCTTATGCGAATGGTTACATCATTAGGAATATATTTCTGCTGATAAAACAGATCAGCATGAATGCAACCGAGCAAGTCGACAGATTTTCCTTCGCTTATGTATGCATATCTCTTTTTAAGTCCAGAATTTGTTGCACCTTCCAGTGGGTTAGCATCGTCCATTTTATCCGCATCATCCTTTGTGAAGAGTGCAGCGCTAAGTTGAGTAGATTTAGATTCATCTCCATAGCTCAACAGCGTTTCGAGATATGCACGATATGCATAAGTATTATTGGTTGAGGTAATTAGCACGTCGTTTAATTTTATATCCACTTCAGTAAACAGGGAATGTAGAAGCAGATTGACTGGTCCTACTTGGCTGGTGTTGATGATCGCAGCATTATTACCTCTGCGCACATCCAACTTGACGTACAGCTGAGTGTTTGCCAAGTCGATGTAGTCTTGTCCGCTACCGCTAATGACAAACTCTATGGGAGTTCCTTCGCTGATGCTGCTGATAGGATTATATTCGATATAACTTCCACTCTCTATGCTGGATTGTGTAGGAGGAACGGAGAATATATCAAGTTCCGACTTGTCACATTCGCAGCTTTGCGGATGTACGAACGCCATTATGTAAATATGTCGTTGTGTTTCTTTTTAGCAATTCGCCTTTTCTTGATCCGTCTTCTTCCGCTTCCAGACTGATTAATGAAATTTTCAGATGTTACGAAGCGTTTTATACCATCAAGCACTCGTCTTTTGCTCGATTCTTTTAGCGACTCGCCGCTCGCTACGTCGTTTGCAATCTCAAGACCTGTCTTGAGTGCATGTCTACCAAATGCTGCCAGACCTCGTTTAATCAGTGGAAATGCCGATCTAAACAATCCACTCAGCATACTACCCACACCATGTCCTCTCTGTCCGCTAGCACCAACAAACACTGGCATTCCATTCCCGCTCTGATTCAAATAGTACGATTCGTACATATCCCTCGAAGCATCGCAACAAAACTTCTTCCTCATGTTAGTAGATATGATGAATTAGCACGTCCAAAGTGAAGTGTAACGGTCAACGTTCCGCTTTCGAATGGCACCCTACGTCCCAATCCATCCCTTATATCTATGTTCAGAGAATCGAAGGTCTTCTTTTGTAAAGGTGCATATCGCGGCTTAACAAAATCTCTATGTATCGAAGATCCGTATGTACCATCTACGTCTATAGTACGCAGTAACGGCGCCATCGTATCATCTACGAAGACGTTCTCCAATACGTCGCAGTAGACGTATAGCGTGTGACGGCCAGCATTTACGTCACATATTCTATCAGAGCGAAATTCTGTAGAATCGTTACTCAAATTTGTTAGCGGCATATTATGTCTATCGAAACCTAATATATCGCATAGTTCACAGCCGATGGACACTGTCGTCTGCGGCGTGACTCTAAGATATGACTTGTAGTTATTTGGGTTATACAGAAATTTAGGGAATCCTTCTCTCCGGATCCGTTTGCGTATCTTCCCAGGCGACAAATTGGCAAAGGACGAGTTGAAATAAGTGTCTATTTTCGAGTTTATTACGTTAACGAGAGCGCTCACATCAGCATAGTATCCCACATCTATTGGAATATCTAAAATCAATATCCTTTTAGCATCCTCGACTTCTTCCTCACCGTTTCTCTCGGGAGTATCGCCACTAGTGCACAGAAAGCTAATTCGCTGAAATTCTCCAACGTTAAACCACGTCTTTGGCAATATTATTTCCGACAATCCAACTTCCCACTCTCCCTGTAGACTAATTTCATTGTGTAGCTTTGTAGTATACTTCGTAAGAGTAATATCAGGATAATACCTCATCGAGCTGTTGCTCGGCAACGTTAGGTAAAAATGAGATATCGCGCTTCTTTCCAACTTGCGGAGCGGGTAGCAAATATCCCAAAGACGCGCCCAAGAGGGATGACCACAGAGCTTGATTACCAACTCCCAACGATAAGTTTGCAAAGCGAAAGACAAATTATGATGTATAATATGCCGATTTGTGCCAAAAATATAACTTCGCGACTTGGAACTTCTTGTCGGCACAAAGTCCATCTGCTGCTACCAGTATCGCTCATCACATAACGAGGTCATCTACCCAAGTGTCGTGTTTAGAATCGTATCCAACCCAACGAACAAAGTACTGTTTCTTTCCCTTTCTCGTTCTAGTTCTTAAAATTCTCTCAACTTCAAATAATGACGGATCCTTTTGAACTCTTTGCAGCTCTTCAGCATAAAATTTTCCCTTGATTTTTTCTCCAGAGTAGTCTTTGAGTGCATAAGTAGGTGGCTCTGTCGGATAGCGGAATCTGACTACGAAAACTTCTTTTGACCATCCACCTTCGTATCCCTTGCGAAACGCTTCTAACCGTCTACTTATGCGAACGTTGTCTCCGACTTTAAATTTTCACTCCTTACTCGTCCTTCTTTCTTCAGTGTCGCTTTGATAATGATTATCCATCTCGCTGGGAGCCATTTTTATACTCGTGTGATAAGTATCATTATACGAGTGTACGAGTTTGGCAAGAACTTCGATGAAACGTAGAGATTTTACACGAGTAAAATATCTCCACATTTAACTTTTCAACGTTCTATTAAAGCGTTCGACTAGAGCGCATTTAATGTCATCATTTTCGCTAGTATAATGTACTATAGAACGTTGCTTCAGAAAGGAGAGGAAAATGGCGTTGAGAAATTCTCGCCCTTTGTCCGTTTGCACGTAGGTAGGACATCTGTCGCTTTCCTGTAAAATCTTTTCGAAGGCAGACTTTACTTCGGGCGCAGTCTTATTTTTAACCGCCGCAGCAAATGCATAACGACTGTCTATACAAGTCAAGATAAATTTGTAGTTGTCGTTGGGACGCGAAATGCTGGTCAAATCTGTCAAATCCAGCTGCCATATTCGATCTATTGCGAGAGAAATTGTTTTACGCCGTGGAAACTTGCGACGAATCGGTTTTTGCAAGGTGTACGCATCCTGTCCTTCGAGAAACTGGCGCGCCTCTTTCAAAGGACTTGAAGAATATTTCAAGTCAAGTTTTTAGTCTAGTCAATATTTCAATATTTCAATATTTATAAGTCAAGTCAATATTTCAAGTCAAGTCAAGAATATTTCAAGTCAAGTCAAGTCAAGTTTTTGACAGAAGTAAAACTCCCGGCAGCTTCGGGGGTATAGTACGCGATTTCCATTGCTAATATTCTTCCCAACTTCTTGTACGTACTCGTCTTCTCACAGATCTGCGCTCGCTCGTCCTTTCCATATTTCTCGACCTTCTCTCCACCGGAGGTGGAGTTACAACTGATAGTATAGGCTGTTTTCTTCGACTTATAACTTTCCAACTCGCGTAGTTGGCGACGAATTCTTTGTTGATTTCCGACGATTCGGCCAATCCTTTAGAAAATTCTAACCACCCAAGCGGCCGCTCTACTTTTTTCTGACTTAGAATATCGTTAAATAGCTCGACGATGTTAGATCCGAATATGGGCGACTGGTTATATATCAATTCGCCGCGTTCGTTCCATGCGAGATGTGGGCTTTCCTTTACTAGGCGTAGCAATTTCTTTGCTCTATGTCTCGAGCTTGCGGGAATAGACTCTAAGACTTCACCTTCCTCCATCTCGTTGCGCTTTACGGATTCGCGCGAGCGAAATTTATTTAGCGCCATAGTGTAATGCTTCGCTTTTACATCGTCAGGTTCGTCGCCTTCCAATATATCTTTGACTGTCATATCCATTTGAGAACTCCTATTCTGCGTATTGATGGGTGTAGCTGCAGCTTGCATTCGCGCGTACATTGTCAGATCAAGCAATACAAATTTCTTTGCATGTTCCATCACGAGCTGTTACCGCCAAGTAGACCTCCCAGTATAGAAACAATGGGACCTAGCAAGGCTCCTAGAAATCCGCCAGTCTGAATGATTCTCTTCTTTCTAGTTAAACTAACTCTGCGTTTAACGAGTTCGCGCAGAATCCTTTTTCGACGAGCTAAGGCAAGCTTTTGCTTTTTATTCAACGGTACATGCAGCAAATTTTGTGCGCACTCGCACACGCAATTTACAAAGTCCCTATCTAAATATCTTTTCAGCCAACTCTTTCTTTGCGACTCGCTAGATCTATTCAATAACCTGAATAAGTCTGAGCGTTCTCTCTAATTCTACGAGACATGTTGCTCATTCGACATCGTAACTGGAATGAATAATTGGTGAGGATAACTGGACCTTTTATTTAGGCACGTAGACGAATTGCGGAGCCTCGTCTGAAAAAATGTTTGTTCTTACTCTCAATTGTTCATCTGTGTTGGGTTTTAGATCGATAAATAGATAACCGTAAGGCTTGGATGTAGCATCTTTAAATGCATCTTCCAAAAACTTGCCTTTTGCAAACATCTGCCTGCCTAATATAGCGACTTGTCCTACATCTCTTGGGTTTTTGAAGAGCACTATGTAGTGCGTGTTGAGGTTCATGGTTCTGTTGTGTTTAGAGCTGTGAAATATGTTTTGTGTTAGAAATAGTATCGAAATGTTTCTGTGACGACTGCCTTTTGTGAATATTTGTGCAACTTTTTCGTTTGCTTCATGCATCAGATCGTCTAATACTAGCAAGACCCGCTTAGTACCGTTAAATTCGTTTATATCAGGTAAGCCTTCGATGAAACGGACATTTTCAATGGAGTTGAATACATCTTGGTAGACTCCATAACATCATACAATTTCCTGAGGAGGTGGAGTTATTATCTCGTTCGCGTTTTGAATTAGCTTTAGCGTAAATTGGGTCTTCCCGAGCCGGTCGGACCCGATATCATAGCCGTAAATGGATGTTGCATGTTTGATAGATGAAAGCGACTGACGTTAAACGTGTAATTGTTGGAGTTTTTATAGAAACACATAAGTCATTTGCTAAGATGATATCTTGTTAACCAACACGAGTCTTTATGACTCTACACATATGCAATAAAGTCTTTATTGACTATTTCTAATATTTACCACAGTCTATATTTAAAATATTTACAATAGTCTCTATTTACATGGAAGCCACCATCAATATCTAATTACAGTCAGTATTTACAATATATAAAAGGTTACATACAGCAGTCTCTATGTACAATATTTACAATTTGCTCTATTATAAAATATTTACAATATTTCCTAACATTAAGATGAAAAGTGCTTGGTGATGGAATTTTTACGCCACACCGGTACCTGTATGGGACGAAATTTTTATATGTCCGTAAGCATAAGTCGTGTATCCGTCGGGGAGAATGTAGTGTTTATCGTCGAAGGGATTCAGTCCGTCTTTTGTCAGAGTTTGAGTTCGCAGAACGTGGTCCTTACTGCGAATGCTGCAGAATTCAGCTCTCGTTTTCGTTTGTTGCACGAGACTACCGACAAAAGTGTCGTGTGTTATGTGTTTTTTACGAAACGAGTTCTGAATTCCTTTCGCAGTGGACTTGTTACCGTGTGGGAGCAGCAGGCTATACATTTACGATCTTAATCCTACAAACGCGAGTGGTTGCAGCCCTTCACACTCGTCTTTAAAAAATCCCAATTTTCGATCATTTACTTTGGAGGGTTGAAACAAGGGTTGGAGGGAGGGAAGTTGGAAGTGTCCATGTGATCTACAAACCCTGTCATGTCTCTGTACAAGTCGTCCGTTACGATGTGATAGCAGAGCGAATCGGTATCAGTGAACAAGAGTTGAGCCTTGTTTCCGTATCTCGCCTTTATCACATCGTAATGGAGTTTGAAAAGATGTAGTGTAGAAAGGTCTAAAATACAGGCACCGGTGAATGTCGGTTTATCCCAGAAGACGTGCACTTGTTTCATTTGCACGGCTACGAGAGAATCATTTATTTTGTGAAAAGACTGATAATTGGGTTTGGCGACCAAATTCCTTGCCTGTTTATCCGATATGCAAATTTTAATATTGGTCTGTTTTCTTAAATTCTGCATTGTTTTTCCAAAAATGGCATTATTTAAAAATTTAAAAAAGTTCTTTTCTGAGGGGGACTTGGCATTTTGGCGCTGGGCTGTGTTAAAATCAATGTAAGGCTTGATCCACGGACTTTGCGAGAAACTCATCACTCTATGTATCTGCTTGCAGATCAAGCCTTTTTCCACATAGTATTGAAAATTTCTATAATGAAGCACGTATCAAGTCTTTGGCAAGAAATCCGGCACCAACTTTTCAATTTGTGAATTTTGCCTTCCCCCCAATTTTGTCAAAAGTTCGAGTTGGTAAGGAGAGAGGAACGATTCAGGGATAGAAAGTCTTTCGGGAGCTAAGGGAAGGTCGTTGTGTAGCTCGTGCAGCTGAGGTGGATATTCTAAATCTATCTCTAGCATGAAACCCGTTTCGGCGTCCTCTGGGATCTGCGCGAAATTGATTGTCTCAATTTCTCTCCTTGTTAAAAATGTAAACTTTCCAGTGGGGAGGGGCTGAGACATGGCCCACCCGTACAGGTTATCGCAACGTAGTACTGTATGTACGAGTGGGCTACCCTAGGATCGTAACTCTGCAGACTTGGGTTATTAGCTTCGGCGTATCTATGCGTAATCATAGATACGCCTCCGCGGAGAGCCGACTCGAAAAAGAGAAGATGATCAGGCTCTGTTAATAGCTCGATCTTTGCCTCTGTCATTTTCAAGCAAGCGTCAAAAGATAGTCCGAGGCTGGTGCAGTAGTGAGCAGGATCAAGATCATAATTTCTTATCGAGAATGTTCGAAAGTTTTCAAACACGTCAGCCAGTAGAAGCACGTCGGTAAGAAGGTACAGATCATGATACTCTTGCATATCCTTCAAACCAAACGCTTTCCAAACCGATTGGGCGTGTTCGTAATCTTCTTTCGAACACTCTGATTGTCTCAATTTGCTGTAGAAATTTTGGATTGAAGGTAGTTGAGGGTCGTCAAATTTATCCCGAGAACTCATGTATTCGTAGGGATAGACTCCTTTCCTCAAGAAAAGAGATCTTTCATTAGGGTTTGAAAAGTGACGTTTGGTATGGACAAACTATTCCTCGTCGTCTTTCTTTAGACTTTCTACCAAAGAATCAAGGGAACCGGGAAGGAATTGGCAAGAGTCTAAGATTCTAAGATTGCCGACTTGGACTGCTATGAATTTTTCGGAATTTGTGGCAATGACTCTAATTTCGTTCATTTTGGCTAGGGAATTGGACTGTAAAAATTTTAAAAAGTGGTGAGTGTCGTAGTTTTTGGAATTGTGAAAAATGACAGGGACAAAGTAGCTCAACTTCTCTTTCCCGTCAGCCTCGCTATCGTCTGCATAGTATCCTTCCCCGGGTATCTCTTCCATATATATTGCTGATTTCTTCTGCTTGTCCCAGCCCCTCGAATTAAATTTACGAGGTTTCAATTGAAGGTTGCATTTGTTACAACAATCGGAAATAAAGTTGCCAGTAACATGATCGTGATGTCTTACCTTCTTTCCAAAAGGCGTCTGGCAGAGGAAGCAGACGTCAGCCTAATGAAACTGACGAACTTCGGTGCCGCTCATTTCGTTCATTGAGACATTTTCATTTAAAATTTTAGAAATTTCCCCATCAATTTCGCGCAGCTTGGCGTAAAAAGTCTCCATCACATTTTCTCCGCTATACGTGTATGCCTTTTTTATACTCTACATTTTCATACATACATACACGTAGTATGCAGAAGCCGCTGGGTGTATGTATTTCATTTTCGTCTGTTATAAATGATTCGAAATCACAGTATAATACCAAAGGGACTTTAAATTGTTTATGGATAGCTGTAAATTTTAAAATATTTGGAAGTTCTTCCTCCTTACGCGCTTCGATCAGACCCTCAACGAAACTGCGTTCAGGCCCGTCTACCTCCTCCAACCTCTCAGCCTTCTCCTCAAGAGTCATCATCAAAGACTCGTGCTCAGCCTTTTCAGCCTCTGTCTGCGGCTTGGGTGCGCTGGGAGGAAAGGATATGGCTAGAGCAGGTTTCGTCCCGCAGACTCGCTGGTGTTCAATTTGGAGTTTTTCGGAAGAGAAACGGTGGAGACAGTATCTACAGGGGAACATTTTACGCTGCTTATTTGTTACATGATGTAAAAGTCGACCTAAATTTTTTATTAAAATATAATGCCTTTGTGGACTGCCGTTTTGGTCTATATCAGTTAAGAGAAGGAGGTTAACGTGATGTAGGCGGTCTTGGTGTTTTCTCATGTAAATTGGTGCCAGAATACATTAGTCTTCGTCTTCAATGTAACTCAGTATGCCGATACTTATTTCTGGATTTTGCTTTTCGAATTTAGAGATCTGATCGATGCGTACGGGGAATTCGATGCCGGATATATCGAATTTATGAAGGTGGGACCTGTAATGGCTAGGACGCTCGGGATGTTTCTCTATTTTATTTTGTTTTTCATTTTCTGGAACCACATACACCGCAGCGGTCAGGCAATACAAAAAGCACTTTTCATCACGATTTTTTATATTGATGGTGGCGTTTTTATTTCTTATAAATTTTGGTGTAGGTATATACGAGAAGGCGGCTATAGGGTTATACGATGCTACTTTTACAACAATGTCAACCACGTGATCCAGTATCCAACCAGACCCCATCGTAGTGAATCTTTCGAGCATTTCGTTCAACTTGGCTCCTGCTTCAGAGATATTATTACTAATTTCGCTTGGATGCAGGAGACGTTCCACATTGGATCTAAAATTTGCATAACGTAGTTGACTCTGCACCATCTCCTATCGGACGATACAAATTAACCTGACTCGAGAGATACCATTTGATGGGGCTGTAAATATGAAATTATCAGTACGCGACATATAATTTAAAGTTACGTAGTGTAATAATAGAGTTTAATTGCTATATTAAAAGAAGTATGAATTTTATAGTTCATATTTAAAGATTTAAGATATAGGTATAGTTTACTGATATTATATTATAAGAAGTGTTGGAAAAAGAGACTTTATAGTTTAATTTTGTAACACTCATACCCATGCGAATCTAGATCCTGCTGTAAGATTTGATCGATAGCACCACGTCTAGCTTCTATGCCATCTCTCAATCCTTCCTGTTCACTGAATGGTTGAAGGGAGTAAGTTCCGAATGTAGTTATAGGGGTTGACGGACCACCACCACCACCTCGCTGTATCAGTTTATTCTCACACCGTTTGCAGATATTCGACCCAAGGTTGAAGCAAGCCTCTGAGCCTACGCTTGCAGGAGATGCACCACATCTTGGTGGCGCAGGGGACACATATCTTTTGTCCGGGAGGGAGATTGCAATGGCAGTCATCTGTAAAATATAATTCTTCCGAATTAGGATCGTTTTATAGGATATGCAAAATTAAGAAAGTATAATGCGAGCGTAAGATATGTTTAGTGAAATTGAATAAGAAGATAGTGTAGTATGAATACGTTACTAGCAAGAATGATATGTTTATAAAAATTATACTTACTACATGTAGAACTTTTATCTGGAGCAGAACTTGGATCGGGACTTGGTGCAGACGTTGGTTCATCTTCAGGACCTGTTTAGAAAATACAGCATAAAACTATTTGTGATACCAGAATTTGGAATAAAATACATTATGAAAATACCGTGTAAAGTGTAGACATTATATACAATATACTGTAACATAAAAACAGTAGAAGATTGATATAAGAAGATAGTAGAAGTTTGATAAAAGGAGACCGATAAAAGAATATAGTAAAAGATTGATACGATACATATTATTACAGTACGATAATTTTAGGTAGCAGAATTTTAGTAAAGTCATATCACTTACATTTCCAAAGGATGGGGTCATATCCTCGAATTACGAAATCGAACAAAGAGAGCCCCTGTGGTATTTCATCATCGGATGATGGATCGGGTTGCACGGTTGCTGGGAGCCACTGAGTGTCATCTGCAGCGGCCGAAGGAGCTTGATTCATTGACAAGTCGGCAGGTTCGGATACACGCGCACTCTTGCG
This sequence comes from Enchytraeus crypticus, assembly GCA_905160935.1. Lineage (NCBI taxonomy): Eukaryota > Metazoa > Annelida > Clitellata > Enchytraeida > Enchytraeidae > Enchytraeus > Enchytraeus crypticus. The sequence continues at coordinate 571,123 of CAJHZI010000466.1, forward strand.
TTCGACTTCGTTAGGAGTCTCCTCATCCGCAGCTCTCTTTTGAGTTACGGAGCTTTCTCCATCCGCGGCCCTCGTTGGGACTCGGGGCTTTCCCCCGCAGCGTGAGCTATGGCTTTTTCACGCTCCTATTTTAGAAAAAGTTAATTGATACTAAAGATCAGTTGATAAGATGGTACTTTATCATATCAATGCTATATGATAACTAACAGTGGAGAGAGTGAATAATAAATATTACAATACAACAAAGCGCTATCTATTGAAATCTGTATACACAATTGATGAATGCAATGGAAATCTACCGTTACAGTTCCAAGAAGGATAAAATTGACTTTTAATATCAAGCATGGATGATATAATAAAGGTTTAACGCTTGCTTCCTCTTCTATGTAGGATAAATAATGGATAATATATTTCTTAATATATTTCAATCTGTTCATATGTGTGACAAACTGCTATTAAAATGTTTTAGAAATTCTATAAGTTAAAAAATAATAAATAACTTATTGACAATTACATTTTAAATTCATTGAAAAATATACTTCAAAATTCTACATACCTCTTCGTAGCGATTGAGAACCGTCACGAACTCTTCGAAAGCAACCACGTCATCATCAGACAGATACGTAGACATAATGCTAAGTTTGTTTCACTGCAACTGTAGAAAGAGAATCTCTGGAAGGTAACTTTGCGAATGACCTCTACTTGCAATGTTTGTGGTTTTTATAGAGTGGTCAAGGGGCCATGTGGTTTATATCAAACAAATTGATGAACAATTAGTTTAAGTGACATAGTCATATGATCTATTGTGCACTATGATTCTTCGGGTCAATCAGAAATTAGAAATTAGGGGGGAGTGTTTTATCAAGTAGAGAATTTTTAGGATATGTTTTTATCTAGTACAACATTATGTGGGCGTGTTTCTATTAAGTTTAAAATTACTAGGGTGTGTTTAAACAAATAAAAATATTATTACAGAGATAAAATCTCTTAAGCACAGCTAAGATATTTATACAAGTTCTACAACTCGTAAAATAATTACAATACAGTATTAAAGGCAAAAGTTATAAAATAATAACTTACTTGATTAGCAGCCATGACGATTAGATTGAAAACGCTTGTGTGAATTAATGATTGATGCAATTATACTGGCATTTTATTCAGTTTTACTGTAACTTTGACCTAATTAGTCAGGATGAAATATAAATTATTTATTATACAGTGAATCATCTGGTGAGAAACCCCCTGCTCCTCTTATTAACAACGAATCATTTAGTTTGTCAAAAATTGGTTTGACCTACTTACATTTACTGATATTCGGGCTAATTAGTAACATCTCACTTAAGTGTTTGCATCGGGTTAATTAGTAGCATCTGGATAACACATGACGTAGTAAGTGAGGTCAATCCTGATTGCTCGGGCTAATTAGTAAACACCAACATTTACTTAAGTGCTATAATCACGTGACGCATGCATCCACTAATACTTCGAGCTAATTAGTACGGGCAAGCATGTGTGTGTGGGCAGAATATCTAGGTCAGCGCTTGATTCACTAATACAATTAGGGGCTCAAGGTCAAATGTGGGGAGGTACCGGCCATTATATTACTACTCTTCCCGACATCATTCCTTTGTACCGCTACTATTTTAAAATTTGTGTCGGAACCAGCCTTACCTGATTATATGCTGTTAGATACTGCAAGAATGTAAATGGAAAAACTAATATAAATTTGTATTGTTCGCACTACCTTTATTTAATGCCAGGCTGGTGAAGAAGAAAGGAACTACAAGAGTTTGGTTCAGTTCGGTTTGGACGAAGTCTGGGTTCGGGTTCGGTTCGGGTTCGGCCAGAGTCTGGGTTCGGGTTCGGTCAGAGTCTGGGTTCGAGTTCTGTTCGGTTCGGTCAAAATTCTAGATTTTATGGTTCGGTTCGGGTTTGGTTCGATTCCCTTCTCTAATAAGAATCACTGTAATTCATTAATTAACCTTAATTCACTAAAATAAGCATTAAAATTTTCTGACCAAACTAGGTCACAGCATAAATTTTATAAGTTGGCAAGGGTTAAAATTGAATGAAGTTTCAAAGATTTTTGGCTGATACGTATCCTGACATGATCTCTTGATGATGATGACGTCCCTGAAATCATCTCTCGATGAGGAAATGGACGCTTAACCTTGTATTATTATTATTACGATTAATTGCAATGATAAAAATTGAAAGTTTTGCATACTACTTTATTACTGTCTATTTTCTGCTAGTACTTATGAGAATAGATGTCACGGGTCAGGGGTGACCCGGGAGTTTGGCATTCACGTCAGTCAAAATACCTTCTGCATCCGAGGGTTAAGTAATATGTATGGTTGTCATACGTTCTGCATTATTCTGTACTATAGAAGACAATTAGTAAACGTAATTATTATTAATAGTAGCTGCTACTAAGTATATCAAGCTTGCATTGGCTCGCAGAGTGTAGGCTTTTAAGTAATGTCCGTCTTCTTCTTGTTTATTTATTTCGTTTCTAGTTAAGTACGCCTTACTGTCGGTTTGTTATGGCAGAATAAGCGAATGAAAGGTTTGAAGTCTGAAAAATATAGTTATAATCAAATGAGACATCGGCAAGAACTGATAACACATAAACGACGAAGAGAAAAATCAATTGCAACATGGCGCTGAAATGTTATCAGCGTACTTTAAGTAAATCATTATTTACACTGGTATCGAAGGCAAAATACGTGCAGTTATACATGTACTCTCTATTCTTCTACTTTAAATGTCGCGACGATTGTTTGAATGTGTGTTGTATTCCTACATTTTGCTATGGGATTTTGTTGGTGGTTTACCGAAAATTGCGACGTGTAACACCACAGAAACGAAATATCGCTAACGTGAATTCTTTGGAAATGGTTTCCAATTATTTCCTTCCTAATAATAGCACTCCTTTGATAGTAGTATGTGTATCATAATCTATTTTGCATATGATGTTGGACTCTTAGTCAAACTGAGTAGAAAGCGAAGAATTTTGTCCATAAACACATTGAAATTTGTACATGTAGCTGCAACTTTTGAGGAATACTCGAGAGGCGTACATGTAGCAATCAGACTTTAGCATGAATATGATTTTAGCTAGCTGTGTGACGATCCATCGAATCAAGGTATATTTCTCGTGATGATATTTGCTAATGGAAGGTTGCAAACATCAATCACATTTTCGCTTTCAAAAATTGGTAAAATACAGAGTAAACTAAATTTCGATATTTACTAATAGTCTAATAATAACTTACAATATATTTAATCAAAATTGATTTTAAGTGTCAGGTCGGAGATAATTCATTTGGCTTAGCCTTCATTGCATATGGCATGATAATGTTCAGTCACCGAATATTGATATTTGAAATTAAATATTTCGCCAGTTTCAATTTCAATGATCATTGACGAAGCTTTCGCTCAAAGAATTAAGATTTAGTGCCAACTTTTTGCTTTACCGTCGTGTTTCTTGAGAAAATGAGCATATTGATTCTAGTTTTATTGGAGACATTGTAAAGCTTGTAGCAAATCAAAGTATGACCATCGTGAACTTCCAGTTCCATAATGATTATACATAGATTTAATGACGTTTTTATCTTATATATATATATATATATATATATATATATATATATATATATATATATATATATACATATATATATATATTTTTTTTTAATGTATATATTTATTTATATATATTGTTTTATTCTGATTTCAGCTAAAAAATTCATATTGGAGTTTAAGCTTCACACTTCTTGTCATTCATGGTAAGTCTAGAAATACTGTTGTAAAAATTGTCTCAAAAATAATGGAATTAATCAGTAATCAAATGGAGCAATTAGTCTCTCAAAGTAAAGCTTTACATTATACACTAGACTGAGAATTTATACAGCTAGTAGTTTAACCTATCAAGAATTGATTATTGTAAAATTCGGCTCCATTTCGTGTAGGCTTAGTGTTGTCATGGGCAGCTATGGCACTCTAAATGTATTGTTATTGTTGTTGTTTTGTTGACATCTGACACTAGTTCGGATCAAAGCGGCTCCAGTAGAGTTGGTTCTGATTGAAGCCTGCTTGTCTACGTCAGCCTCATAGGATGCGGAAACGGAAGCTTTGTAAGAAATATTAAATCGAATGATTAAGGGAGAGGAGATCTCGGATCAGGTGTTCGCTACTGAGAATGTAGCGCAGTGGTTGTTGAAACAAAAGAAGTAAATGAAACTGGAGAATTTGGTATAGGGTAGAGAAATAGGAGATTAGAGAAATTGGCACCTTTCTGCAGCAGAATGAGCTTAGTGATACAATTCATTTGTTTTCAGCATGTGAAGAGAAGGCGGTACACACGGAAGAAGCCAGGCAGCGTTGCAAGCGAGGTAATTTTCTAGATGGACTTTATTATGAGCAAACAACGGTACAGAAATAATGTGAAGAATTCAAGGGCTTATCAAGTAGATAATGTTAATTCAGATCACGATCTGGTGTTGTTGGCAAAAATTTTACTGCAGATGAAGAAATTACTTAAGAACAAGAGCAATAAAAGATGGAATATGAGCGAATCCAATGATAAAAGAAGTCATATTCGGGAAGCAGTGGAAAGGAAAATTAAAGGAATGAAAGGCAACGAAATCGGAGAGGTAAATGAATAATGGCAACTGAATGAGACTATAAAATAGATGCAAAAGAAGTAGGATATATAGCTTATTTAGTATATTAAGGATATAATAAACTGGCTGGAGCCAGTGGCGATGTCGGAAAGATATTTGATCGCGGATCAGTATGTCTGGGGTTCAAATCCTAGGCTCACCCGTCGCTGACATCGTTTGCGAGTGAGGAAACTGACGTTTACATAAGCTATAACAAGCTTTTTAGGAAAAATCGTTGAAAACCATGGATCACAAGTGAAATACTTGACAAAATGGATTAAAGAAGAAATTATAAAATGAAAAGAACATTGTAGTGTAAATGATAATGTTGAGAATTAAAGACAGAATTGGAAGAAGTAAAAGAACAATTGAGGGGCATGTAGAGGAATTGTATGACTAGGCTGAGATGACTTTTCATGTATTTTCAAAACTTGAGAAAGAAAATGTAATAGTAATTAATGAAACTGACATAGTGAAGGTAAAAATGTAAAGGTAATTAATGGCATGAGGAAATAAAAGTCAACAAAATGGATGACATTCGAGCAAAATTCTTGGAACTGTTTGATGAAGAGACATAAATAACCTGACGGAAATAGGTTTGGAAGTGTACAATACAGGTATTTGCCCAGACGTCAAAATGAAGTAAATGATTATCATATTCCAAAAAGGCAATGTTGTAAAGTATTCAGATTTCAGAAGAATCCTAATACCTCCTGTGTAGAAGCATTTAGTAAATATAATAAAGCATCGCATTCAATCCAAAACGAATAAGACATTGAGCAAGGCAAAATTTGGTGCTAGGAAATGCTGCGGCACAAGAGAGGCAATAGGGGCACAGATGGCCGGGGAGTCTCGGGGCCAGAGCCCCCAGCCCTGGCCTAGACCACATACACAATTCGTATAAATTCGAAGAGTTATTTTGAATAGAGGTGGGGGTACTAAGCTGGTTTGACTAATGCAGACTAACAAACGATAAATTAAGATTTAAAGTCATATTTCTCACCATGGAACGATGTCAGGGTGCTTTATTCTGAGGTAATATCCACAAAATGTCTTCAGGATTTCTGCTGATCGCAGAAATGCGTTTCTTTATTCTATGCTAGCGGATCTACGTGTATATTTAAGTCTGCCTGTCACAAATCCAATGCCTTTGCCTTACAAGTTTTGTTGCTTGCGTTCTGCTGTGGAGATGCGATAATTAATACATTGGCTGCACTCATATAGTCATCTACATGTATGGTTGCATACTTCTAGCCGGATAGTATATTAAAGAAGAATTGCAGCTGTGGCTAGTGGGCTACTTAAGCCGTTAAGCTTCATAATTGGCACACTGGCCTACTGTCCACCTCAGTATAACAGCTTCTAACAAGTGTGGCTACTTTTCTTCTTGCTATTTGTTTTCACGGCAAACGCACTTCTCTCAGCTGCGTCGGTTCAAAACCTACCATCACTGTGTGATAAGCGGCTGACATTGCGACTGAAACGATCGTTGATGAATTATAATTATTATGATTAGAAATTACTCTTGCGTCAGTCAGTCAGATAGTCAGACGGTCAGATAGTCTAACAATTAGATAGTCAGACAGTCAGATGGACAGACAGTCAGAAAGTCAGACAGTCAATTAAGTTTATAACCTGACGCCCAGTTACCTGTTCTAAAGCTTTTCAATTTTATTTTATTTTTAATGACTTGGTATAATTTTTTTGTCTTATGTTTACTACGAATTGAGACAATTGCAAATTTGCAAATGCTTCCTTTATACAGTGTCTACTAATAAGTTTTCTAGTTTACATATTTTCACGTATTATTAAATTTATTGGTATATTTATTGTTTTATGTTTTGATTTGGGAAATGCAAATGTTTCATTTAATGTGTACCAAAACGATAACTAATTCTTATATATATATATATATATATATATATATATATATATTTGTTTTATTTTGTTGTTATATTTTTGAATTCTATAGTTTGTTTTATATTTGTTTTATATTTGTTCTATATTATCTGGAAACATCGCACACGTTTCATTTTAATGCGCATTGCCTACTTAGAAAGTTTTAAATTCACGAATGTGTTGGCCTATGTTACATTTGGAGGCTTTTCAATTGTTAAACTTTTATAAAGAATCATATTTTGGATGTTAGACTGCACTTAGGCTATTGAGCTGCTGTATATTAATATTCAAAACTGTTGATTTTTCAGTATCAGCTCAGGCTGATGAGTTATGATCATGACTATTTTATGTTGGTTGGACTAGACCATTATATTTATGCTAATCGAAAAGGCTTTATATTGTCAAATTCTATAAAGCAAAATAATTCATTACCATTATGAAGTGCTCAGAAATCCGTCGGTCTTCTCGCTATTAAATAAATCCCCTTTGAGGAGGGGTAGAGTAGCCCTCATCCCCGTACCCATTTAACTTCATCCGCCACTCTACATTTATCTCCCCCCACCCGAAGAAAATGTGTACTGCCTACGCTCCTCATGTACAAACAGTGTATGTATGTATGAGTGCGGACTGTTTGGGTGCATGTGTGTTTGTATTTTGTTTGTATGTGTATGTGTTTGTGGACCCCCAGAGAAAAAACCAGCTAAGCCCCTGACCTCAGGGCCTTGTTCGGTTTGATAGGAAGCAACCTGATGGCGTAACTCAAATTACCTTGTCGGAGGGCAAATAGCTTACATGAGAGGTCACTGATACTGGCCCACTTGCCGCAAGTAACATCTGTATTTCAAGCTGCGCTGCTGGTTCTGCTATTAAAACTTTTTGTAAAAATGCCGTAATGAAGCCAAAATAATTAAAAGAGAAAACCAAAATAAAACGTGAAAAGAATTAAAAGCGACAAATGCGTTATGGTCAACGACACTTTCTGAGTATGAAACACTGATCCTAAGGTTGGAAGTTACTTACATTTCGCTTTGGCGCTCAGTAATGGCCATTAATTAACTACGAAGATTAGATCACCAAAGAGTACAAGCCACTAACAAAGCATTAATGTTGCATTTAGTTACTAAAATATTGGCTTTGAGGTGATTTTTTTCATTGCCTTCCTCGGTTTCCTGTTTAGTGTCCTCTTACGATCTACATGTGTTTGTTAGAGAATCACAACTGATAGGCCTGCGTGTGTTGCTTGTAGGACTGACAGAATGCAATGAGGAAGGACCTCTGAGCGCGATTCAGCAGGACCAGGATAAGTCACGCGTTAAAAGAGCTGACAGTCCTTGCAAAGACTTATATTCTTGTAATGTTAGCTGTTATCAATGCGGTAACTACCGTCAGTGGTTGGACGTCTGCATGCAAAGTAAGTTCACTCAAATTAATTATCGACTTTGTAATATTGAGAGTTTCATTTAGGCAATACTTAAATTAAAAATCACTCAGCTTCTTTGAGTCATTCGCTTAGACAAAAGCAATCATTCCGTTTCGTTCAGATACTAATGCCAAGTATGAAATAGTATTATGTAACTTTTAACAAACACGAGGGACAATCCAAATGGTATTCCAATCGCTACAGAATAAGCATAATTGATTATGGAATTAGGCATTAAATTTATGCTATCAACAAATGATCAAATCGTGAAATATCAATAAATCAAACATTCAATTATTTTGTGCATAATGAAGAAAGAGAGATGAGAAATACTAATTATACATATCCCTAATTGTACTAAACTTACATTTATTTCTATCACACTAGCAAATTGCTAAGCATTATTGTACAATACTACATATAAATAAACACAATATGGAGCGTACTACACTTTAATTGCTTCAACCTGCTACAATTTTAGAGGCTGCAACTGACTTGAAAGACGAGGGTTTATAAAAAATAAAATTATAGAATTAATAAGCAATCAAAGTGTAGTATGTTCCATATTGTGTATATTTATGTTTATAATTGTTTAATTACAAATGAGGAAGTTCTGGAGCGAGTTGGAACAGATAGACAATTGATAATTGTTTTAGGAAATAGGAAGAAGAGTTGGATAGCACACATTCAAAGGGGGAAGGTCATTAAATGACATTAAAAGAGGTCATAGAAGGTAAAATGGAAGGAGATAGAGGCAGAGGCAGGCCGAGATTAGGTATGTTAGATGATTTAAAGACCCACTCATATGTGGACATGGAGTGGAAAGCGGAAGACAGAGAGGAGTGGAGGCGTTATATACCACGGACCTGCCAGTTGGCAATGCAGTAAGAGAGAGAGGGATATTGTATAATTATAAATAATTGAAATAGTAATTACGTGTAAGAATAGTATAAGTGTGCATAACACTATTTCTCGTATCTCTTCTTCATGATGAATTCATCAGGTAGGTTAAGTTTTTCTTCGTCTTCTCTAAGTGGCGTGCCTATTCCAAGCCTGGGCGGTCATGGTCATATTCCTCCATATGTCTCTGTTCATTGTTGCTCTGATCATCTCTGTGTCATTTAACTGCATCTATTTGCTAAGCCTCTTAATAAGACTAAGTCATTAACAATCACTAACTTAAAAAATGTTATCTCGAAAGTTAGCAATAATTAAAAGGCTCAATTGCGAGAAATATGACTTGCAGTTATCAAAAGCAACAAATATATTAGAAAAATTAAACTAAATTCTAGATTAAAGGTTCCTGCTCTTAGTAAATGTTGCATTACTACTCAATATTAAGATATATACGTAATAATTTCATATAGGGTTCACCCTTTTCTGATGTATTGCCTTAAAAATTTAGTGTCAAATTTCAAATTTTAAACCTGATGAATTTCTTACTACTAATATGCAACTATTTCATGTGAAAGTATTCAGTTTGAATAGGTTGTATGCAATTACTCAAAAGATGTCTGTTTGCGCTCTGTATATTAGGCGAGTACATTTTGCAGCTTATCTGTTTTTATTTTACCAATCGACACAGAATCTCAATGCTGTTATGGCTGCGCTTAATACAGATTGTTCAATTCTTGTCGGCGTCATAACTGTCGTAAGTACTGTTTAATATAGATGATCCATTTGATTAGCATCTTGTCCGATAGTATAGTTTTTTTTATTTAACTATCTAACATCGACATTGGCAAAAAATTAAAATTTACCATCAGTAGCAGCGAATATTTTCCTTCAATATAGGCCATGTCTAAATGTTTCGCTGCTGAACGTCATTTAAGGAGCTAGGATAATATGTTGTTCGAGGTTAGGTTCAGAATAAAGCTGGTTTCGTTCGTTTTGTAAGCACTTTTAGAAATATTTTTCTTAGAAATCTGTTCAAATTTGTACCCCAAAAGTCACGGGTTTTCTAACAATATAGCTGAAATGAACTACGTGAATAATAATATTATTCAAGAGCCTTAAGAGTCATTGATATCTATTTTAAGATAAATATGAATCCATAATTACTGTTTATTTCCTTCGTCATTTTGCATATGAACGGTACTTGATGTTATTGTGTATATGAACAGTGCCTGATGTCACTGCGTGCTTCATCCGTGTTTGAGACATTTGTCTGTGTGGATTTGAACCTAATCAAACTGTGGATTGACTTTTCAATTTAGTGTTAGCTTTATTTGCTACCTATTTTTCTGTTCAATCTTGCTTCTATTCTTCCAGTCTTTCTCTCACTCTATTTTTATTTAAGTAACATTTCTACATTCCCACTAAAATTTTGCTGCTAAGCCATTGCTATGATTGCTAATTCAAATATCGAAGGAGTTTTTATGTTGCTAATTAACATAAATATGAAATATCTTATCAAATTTATGGACAGACACTAATTTCAATACTTCAAGACCCATTTGAACCGTGGTTCACTTCACTTAGAGTTCTATCTTCCAGTGTTTTTAAACTTTATTGCAAAGTGAAATTTATGTCAATATTCCCGTCCCGTGACAAATTGGTTGGCTTTTATTTTCTCAATTGCATTAGGGAGCATTGCAATGCAATCTTTCACACTTTCACAGAAATAATATTTGCCACTTTAAAATGATCAAACTTTGTATAGTTGTTACAGTACAGACATGTTCAAGGACGTAGACTCTGTCAGACCATCCGGAGTTACGGGCATATTTTCAACATTGTGCTGCCATACGATGCGTCATCTAAAGCTACGATTTACACTCTGGAATTCTAATAAGAAATATCTCTAGATCATGTAATTTCATTAGTCACTCGATTAAAAGTGGAAATTGAAAAGTTTAGCCTATTAGTTTAATTTCAAAGCTAGTATAGCAAGAGATCCAGATGTTCGTGTATAACGGTAATGACCGTCAAATTCAGCATTGACGTCTCATAATTATAGATTCTGGAGTCGCATTGAAGTTTCTTATTCGTAGTAAATTTCGTATTTTTGTTTCTTATTATTACGTTTCTAATTAATAGTTGATTAAAATGTCAGATGATGACAGATAGAGGCGGTATGACTATAAGTTAAATGCTGTTCCTGCATTCCAATTCACTGACTGCAAGTAAGTTAAAATTCCAGACCGGTCTGACCATGGACTAAAAACTAAAATACACACGTAAAGGGACCTACACAGATCGATAAATAAATATTTATTTAAAAATCTATAGTATTAAAAAGTAGTATAAGAAGTATACATTACCGTGTGCGTTCGTTTTAATACTCTATGGATCTAGTATTTTTGTTCAATTGAACTTGACAAAGGTGTACAGCTGCAAATGCTTCAGTAAGCACAACACGTTTAATCAACTACAGTTTCGATTTAACAATTAGAAATTACCATTTCTCTTACACCTCCACTGTAAACACAGCGTAAACCTTACGGTAAAGGCCTTCACTCATCTCTATCTCCTTTGATAGAGATGAGTGAAGGCGGTATATACCATGGACCTGCCAGTAGGCAGTGCACTAAGAGAGAGAGAGAGATTGTATCTGAAATATTCTCCTTTATTATAACGAGCAATTAGAATGCTTAATCTTTTTAAATTGTTTCACTATAGACCTATATATTACATGCGTTTATAATTAAGTGGAAATGTCTTGGCTAAAATTAGATCCAATATTTCAGAGACAAACTGCAATTTAGTAACATAAAAATGTCAAATAAAGATGATTTGTTAAACACGTGTACTTCATTAGAAAAATGATCATAATATACATCGTTTGCTATCAACTGACCAGTAATAAGCTTCATAATTTACCTTAGGGTTTCAAGTTTGAAACTCTCAGATCAATAATGAAGTTACGTAAATAGTTATGAAATTATTGCATTGCTATAGTGCAAAATTCTTTACTCCAGATAGTCCAACACATATAGAATGTCATATATAATTATTTGTAAATCTGGCTGCAAAAATATTAAGGCAGCACACTAAAATTAGAAGAAATTCATAATTTGAATTTACCAAGAATAAATCCACCTAGATTGAGTCAAGCATTTTCCGATCTTTTTGGAATACTCTCATCACTTTTGTCTCTTTGCTGTTAATCTTCATTCCAAATTTCAATGCCGTATCATTCAGAATATCCCTTATCTTCTGTAGGCCCGTCTCGCTTCCCGCTACCATTCCTTTGGACCGCTACTATTTTAAAATTTGTGTCGGAACCAGCCTTACCTGATTATATGCTGTTAGGTACTGCAAGACATGTAAATGGAAAAACTAATATAAATTTGTATTGTTCGTACTACCTTTATTTAATGCCAGGCTGGTGAAGAAGAAAGGAACTACAAGAGTTTGGTTCAGTTCGGTTTGGACGAAGTCTGGGTTCGGGTTCGGTTCGGGTTCGGCCAAAGTCTGGGTTCGGGTTCGGTTCGGCTTGAGTCTGGGTTCGGGTTCGGTCAGAGTCTGGGTTCGAGTTCTGTTCGGTTCGGTCAAAATTCTAGATTTTATGGTTCGGTTCGGGTTTGGTTCGATTCCCTTCTCTAATAAGAATCACTGTAATTCAATAATTAAACTTAATTCACTAAAATAAGCATTAAACTTGTCTGACCAAACTAGGTCACAGCATAAATTTTATAATTTAGCAAGGGTTAAAATTGAATGAAGTTTCAAAGATTTTTGGCTGATACGTATCCTGACATGATCTCTTGATGATGATGACGTTTTTGAAATCATCTCTCGATGAGGAAATGGACGCTTAACCTTGTATTATTATTATTACGATTAATTGCAATGATAAAAATTGAAAGTTTTGCATACTACTTTATTACTGTCTATTTTCTGCTAGTAATTATGACAATAGATGTCACGGGTCAGGGGTGACCCGGGAGTTTGGCATTCACGTCAGTCAAAATACCTTCTGCATCCGAGTGTTAAGTAATATATATGGTTGTCATACGTTCTGCATTATTCTGTGCTATAGAAGACAATTAGTAAACGTAATTATTATTAATAGTAGCTGCTACTAAGTATAACAAGCTTGCATTGGCTCGCTGAGTGTAGGCTTTTAAGTAATGTCCGTCTTCTTCTTGTTTATTTATTTCGTTTCTAGTTAAGTACGCCTTACTGTCGGTTTGTTATGGCAGAATAAGCGAATGAAAGGTTTGAAGTCTGAAAAATATAGTTATAATCAAATAAGACATCGGCAAGAACTGATAACACATAAACGACGAAGAGAAAAATCAATTGCAACATGGCGCTGAAATGTTATCAGCGTACTTTAAGTAAATCATTATTTACACTGGTATCGAAGGTAAAATACGTGCAGTTATACATGTACTCTCTATTCTTCTACTTTAAATGTCGCGACGATTGTTTGAATGTGTGTTGTATTCCTACATTTTGCTATGGGATTTTGTTGGTGGTTTACCGAAAATTGCGACGTGTAACACCACAGAAACGAAATATCGCTAACGTGAATTCTTTGGAAATGGTTTCCAATTATTTCCTTCCTAATAATAGCACTCCTTTGATAGTAGTATGTGTATCATAACCTATTTTGCATATGATGTTGGACTCTTAGTCAAACTGAGTAGAAAGCGAAGAATTTTGTCCATAAACACATTGAAATTTGTACATGTAGCTGCAACTTTTGAGGAATACTCGAGAGGCGTACATGTAGCAATCAGACTTTAGCATGAATATGATTTTAGCTAGCTGTGTGACGATCCATCGAATCAAGGTATATTTCTCGTGATGATATTTGTTGATGGAAGGTTGCAAACATCAATCACATTTTCGCTTTCAAAAATTGGTAAAATACAGAGTAAACTAAATTTTGATATTTACTAATAGTCTAATAATAACTTACAATATATTTAATCAAAATTGATTTTAAGTGTCAGGTCGGAGATAATTCATTTGGCTTAGCCTTCATTGCATATGGCATGATAATGTTCAGTCACCGAATATTGATATTTGAAATTAAATATTTCGCCAGTTTCAATTTCAATGATCATTGACGAAGCTTTCGCTCAAAGAATTAAGATTTAGTGCCAACTTTTTGCTTTACCGTCGTGTTTCTTGAGAAAATGAGCATATTGATTCTAGTTTTATTGGAGACATTGTAAAGCTTGTAGCAAATCAAAGTATGACCATCGTGAACTTCCAGTTCCATAATGATTATACATAGATTTAATGACGTTTTTATCTTATATATATATATATATATATATATATATATATATATATATATATATATATATATACATATATATATATATTTTTTTTTAATGTATATATTTATTTATATATATTGTTTTATTCTGATTTCAGCTAAAAAATTCATATTGGAGTTTAAGCTTCACACTTCTTGTCATTCATGGTAAGTCTAGAAATACTGTTGTAAAAATTGTCTCAAAAATACTGGAATTAATCAGTAATCAAATGGAGCAATTAGTCTCTCAAAGTAAAGCTTTACATTATACACTAGACTGAGAATTTATACAGCTAGTAGTTTAACCTATCAAGAATTGATTATTGTAAAATTCGGCTCCATTTCGTGTAGGCTTAGTGTTGTCATGGGCAGCTATGGCACTCTAAATGTATTGTTATTGTTGTTGTTTTGTTGACATCTGACACTAGTTCGGATCAAAGCGGCTCCAGTAGAGTTGGTTCTGATTGAAGCCTGCTTGCCTACGTCAGCCTCATAGGATGCGGAAACGGAAGCTTTGTAAGAAATATTAAATCGAATGATTAAGGGAGAGGAGATCTCGGATCAGGTGTTCGCTACTGAGAATGTAGCGCAGTGGTTGTTGAAACAAAAGAAGTAAATGAAACTGGAGAATTTGGTATAGGGTAGAGAAATAAGAGATTAGAGAAATTGGCACCTTTCTGCAGCAGAATGAGCTTAGTGATACAATTCATTTGTTTTCAGCATGTGAAGAGAAGGCGGTACACACGGAAGAAGCCAGGCAGCGTTGCAAACGAGGTAATTTTCTAGATGGACTTTATTATGAGCAAACAACGGTAGAGAAATAATGTGAAGAATTCAAGGGCTTATCAAGTAGATAATGTTAATTCAAATCACGATCTGGTGTTGTTGGCAAAAATTTTACTGCAGATGAAGAAATTACTTAATAACAAGAGCAATAAAAGATGGAATATGAGCGAATCCAATGATAAAGGAAGTCATATTCGGGAAGCAGTGGAAAGGAAAATTAAAGGAATGAAAGGCAACGAAATCGGAGAGGTAAATGAATAATGGCAACTGAATGAGACTATAAAATAGATGCAAAAGAAGTAGGATACATAGCTTTTTTAGTATATTAAGGATATAATAAACTGGCTGGAGCCAGTGGCGATGTCGGAAAGATATTTGATCGCGGATCAGTATGTCTGGGGTTCAAATCCTAGGCTCACCCGTCGCTGACATCGTTTTCGAGTTTTTCGTATTATTAAATTTATTGGTATATTTATTGTTTTATGTTTTGATTTGGGAAATGCAAATGTTTCATTTAATGTGTACCAAAACGATAACTAATTCTTATATATATATATATATATATATATATATATATATATATATATTTGTTTTATTTTGTTGTTATATTTTTGTTTTCTATAATTTGTTTTATATTTGTTTTATATTTGTTCTATATTATCAGGAAACATTGCACACATTTCATTTTAATGAGCATTGCCTACTTAGAAAGTTTTAAATTCACGAATGTGTTGGCCTACGTTACATTTGGAGGCTTTTCAATTGTTAAGCTTTTATAAAGAATCATATTTTGGATGTTAGACTGCACTTAGGCTATTGAGCTGATGTATTTTAATATTCAAAACTGTTGATTTTTCAGTATCAGCTCAGGCTGATGAGTTATGATCATGACTATTTTATGTTGGTAAGACTAGACCATTATATTTATGCTAATCGAAAAGGCTTTATATTGTCAAATTCTATAAAGCAAAGTAATTCATTATCATTATGAAGTGCTCAGAAATCCGTCGGTTTTCTTGCTATTAAATAAATCCCCTTTGAGGAGGGGTACAGTAGCCCTCATCCCCGTACCCATTTAACTTCATCCGCCACTCTACATTTATCTCCCCCCACCCGAAGAAAATGTGTACTGCCTACGCTCCTCATGTACAAACAGTGTATGTATGTATGAGTGCGGACTGTTTGGGTGCATGTGTGTTTGTATTTTGTTTGTATGTGTATGTGTTTGTGGACCCCCAGAGAAAAAACCAGCTAAGCCCCTGACCTCAGGGCCTTGTTCGGTTTGATAGGAAGCAACCTGATGGCGTAACTCAAATTACCTTGTCGGAGGGCAAATAGCTTACATGAGAGGTCACTGATACTGGCCCACTTGCCGCAAGTAACATCTGTATTTCAAGCTGCGCTGCTGGTTCTGCTATTAAAACTTTTTGTAAAAATGCCGTAATGAAGCCAAAATAATTAAAAGAGAAAACCATAATAAAACGTGAAAAGAATTAAAGGCGACAAATGCGGTATGGTCAACGACACTTTCTGAGTATGAAACACTGATCCTAAGGTTGGAAGTTACTCACATTTCGCTTTGGCGCTCAGTAATGGCCATTAATTAACTACGAAGATTAGATCACCAAAAAGTACAAGCCACTAACAAAGCATTAATGTTGCATTTAGTTACTAAAATAATGGCTTTGAGGTGATTTTTTTCATTGCCTTCCTCGGTTTCCTGTTTAGTGTCCTCTTACGATCTACATGTGTATGTTAGAGAATCACAACTGATAAGCCTGCGTGTGTTGCTTGTAGGACTGACAGAATGCAATGAGGAAGGACCTCTGAGCGCGATTCAGCAGGACCAGGATAAGTCACGCGTTAAAAGAGCTGACAGTCCTTGCAAAGACTTATATTCTTGTAATGTTAGCTGTTATCAATGCGGTAACTACCGTCAGTGGTTGGACGTCTGCATGCAAAGTAAGTTCACTCAAATTAATTATCGACTTTGTAAAATTGAGAGTTTCATTTAGGCAATACTTCAATTAAAAATCACTCAGCTTCTTTGAGTCATTCGCTTAGACAAAAGCAATCATTCCGTTTCGTTCAGATACTAATGCCAAGTATGAAATAGTATTATGTAACTTTTAACAAACACGAGGGACAATCCAAATGGTATTCCAATCGCTACAGAATAAGTATAATTGATTATGGAATTAGGCATTAAATTTATGCTATCAACAAATGATCAAATCGTGAAATATCAATAAATCAAACATTCAATTATTTTGTGCATAATGAAGAAAGAGTGATGAGAAATACTAATTATACATATCCCTAATTGTACTAAACTTACATTTATTTCTATCGCACTAGCAAATTGCTAAGCATTATTGTACAATACTACATATAAATAAACACAATATGGAGCGTACTACACTTTAATTGCTTCAACCTGCTACAAGTTTAGAGGCTGCAACTGACTTGAAAGACGAGGGTTTATAAAAAATAAACCTATAGAATTAATAAGCAATCAAAGTGTAGTGTGTTCCATATTGTGTATATTTATGTTTGTTATTGTTTAATTGCAAATGAGGAAGTTCTAGAGAGAGTTGGAACAGATAGACAATTGATAATTGTATTAAAAAATTGAAAGAAGAGTTGGATAGCACACATTCAAAGAGGGAAAGTCATTAAATGACATTAAAAGAGGTCATAGAAGGTAAAATGGAAGGAGATAGAGGCAGAGGCCATCGGCTTGTTGTCAATCCTTTAAATCTGAATACCTTCTCATCGTCGCCCAACAGCAGCGTAATAGGATAAGTAGCTCAACCATTACATTTTAGAATATCCTTTTTAATACCCACAGACACTGCACGTAACATTGGTGCAATTTTTGATTCAAATCTAAACTTTAAAGCACACCTTTCAACTGTCTGTCCTTCTTCCTTTTTCCACATCCGTCAATTACATCAAATTCGTAAGATCCTTGATATCAATTCTGCCATTGTAGGCCTAATAGCTACATGTAATGCGCTTGTCCATTCTAAACTAACTCCCTGCTGAATGATCTCCCGAAAACCTCAATAATTCGTCTACAATACGTGCAAAATTTTCTTTCTCGAGTCGTCTGTAGTATAAAAATATTCATATCCCGCCCTTCTTTTCTTCTTAAGAAACTGCACTGGCTTCCAGTCTCCTAACGAATAAAATTTAAGATAGCTTCCGTGACTTTCAAGAGTTTAAATTATGGTAAACCATCCTATCAATCTGATCTTTTATCAATCTATCAACCCTCTCGTAGTCTTCGTTCCTCTAGTAAAAATCTTCTCACTATACCAAACATTGAATCTGCCTTGGGCAGACGCTCTTTGATCTTGTAATTGTATTGGTGCTTTCCTTGGCGAGCCAAAAACCCATCTCTTTCCGCTATATGTCTAAATGTTGACCCGCTTGCCTTGGAACTTGGACTTGCACTGTTTGAATCTCGCTTTCTCTTGTGGTCTCTACGTACTTAGTCGTCATCGTATAATGTTTTAACGCCTATTTGTGTAGAGTCTGCAAGAGACGTCCCTGACATCGCCTTATGGCGAGGAACTGGACGATAAATTCATATTGATTATTGATTGACTGATTAACTGCAAAACAGCGACATTGGCAAAACTTGATATTTACTTTCATTACCTACGAACAATTTCTTTGAATAAATGCCTTAAATGTATCAAGGTTGAAGCTCATGTAATGAGCTTCGATAACATTCTGTTCGAGGATAGGTTCAATATAAGGCTGGTTTCGTTTGCAAACACTTTTCTAAATATTTTCTTATTAATCGGTTCACATTTTACCCCAAAATAGCAAAATTTATGTAACAATAATGCTTAAATGAATCACATGGTTAATAATATTATTGAAGAGACTTAAGAATATATTAATGTTAGATTTAATGTAGATTTATTATATAAGAATATATTTTCGCCCTCTTCTTTCTCTCTCTCTCTCTCTCGCTCTCTCTCTCTCTCTCTCTTTAACTCTCAGCTCTTTGAAATTCTACATAACTTTTTCGTGTGAAAATAGTCCGGACGAGCGAATTAGTTAGCCTACTTTAAAAGTCGAACATCATCCCACTGCTAGAAACTTAAATGTTACTTTGATATACTCAGGATAACTGGAACTAACACATCAACATGTGTACTGAAGGCAGCAAAGGAAGTGAAGAAAAATAAAATCTTCTATGTTAGCAATCTTTCAACAGACACCACATGTGAACAAATCCAACAGTACTTAAGTGGTTGCAAAATTAGAGTAAACAATGTGTATCAAGTTAAATGTAAGATTCCAGATTCCTTTGCATTTCGTGTAAACATTGAAGCTGATGATGTTGATGTGTTCATGTCACAGGATATATGGGCACCTTACATAAAAATAAGAGAGTGGCTATTTAAAGAAAAATCGAATACAACTACTTCTAACAATGAGTGATTTTGTCAATGAAACTTTTTTAGCGCCTGATATAGAATTACATAACGGCGGTGATATAAGTATTGTGACCTATAATATGCATGGATACAATCAAGGCATTGTTATGCTTAAGAATTTGTGTCTCTCATATAAAATAGATATAATATTTGTACAGGAGCACTGGTTAACTAATGATCAGCTCTCTTATTTTGACTGCTTCAATAATGAGTATAATATTTATGGATCGTCTGCTATGGATGATTTGTTAGGTAAAAGTATTTTAAGAGGCAGAAGTTTTGGAGGCGTTGCTATATTTATTAAAAAATCTTTGTGTAATATGGCTTAAAATGTTAGTATTGTTACATGCAGTAAGCGATTTATTGTTATAACAATAGACAAGTTATTGCTTGTCAATGTGTATCTGCCATGTTGTAAGAATTTAGATGACCGAAGTGAATTTGAATGTACACTTCATTCAATAGAAGATGACATTGTAGGATTGAACTATAATTATGCTATAATTGGTGGTGATTTCAATACAAATATGCTTGTGGAATCTGAAGTGTCAAACTATATAAAGAATTTATTCAACAGTGTGGGAATAGTAGTTAGCAATAACCTTATGGACTATTGCCCTATTAAATACACATTCTGTGTTGATGTAGAAAGGCATATTCTTATATTGATCATTTTCTTGTATATGATGTAAAGCCGAATTTTATTGTGTCCCTAGAGATACTAGAACGTGTTGATAACTTTTCTGACCACATTCCGGTAATTTTAAAACTAAACAACGCAGTGTTAAAACAATGTTTTAAGAAAAATAATCAGGTGGTTAATTGTCCTGCACATTCGATGTCGGTATGTAACTTGGATTGGGGTGGCTCTAATATATCTGAGTATTATGAACAGACGAGAATTGAGCTATATGATTTGTATAGACTGCTCAATAATGACAACCTAGATAAGTTATATGAAAATTATCCTGATTTATTTAGTCAGGAAGGTATTAATTGTATATATAATCAGATAATTTTTATTTCGAAAAATTGCTCTCTCAGAACTATTAAAAGAAAAAAGAAAAAAGATGTACGCAAATTCTGGTAGGATAAAGAGTTAAATCAAATCAAACAGGAATCTATAAAGCAATTCAAATGCTGGATCAATGCTGGTAGACCTAGCGAAGGCAGCTTATACGATAATAAAATTAAAGCACACAAAAACTATAAAAGGGCAGTAATTGCAAATAAGCAAAAATACAAAAACAAAGTATCAGAAGAACTACAATCTAATTTGCTTACCTCAAGTAGTTTAAAATTTTGGAGAAGTTGGAAAGGTTATTTTCCGAAGCAAAAAAACAATCAATGTAATATTGCTATTGACGGATTTAATAAGGATATTGAGATTGCTAATGTTCTAGCCAGTAGTTTTAAAAAAGCCTGTACTCCAAACTCGATGGAAAAACACCAAACGTTTCGAGATATTTACTTTAGTAAAAAAGAAATGCCTGTAAATTCAGATAATATATGCGGCATTGAAGTAGGAATGATTGACAATGCAATTGACAGAATTAAAACAAATAAAGCCCCGGGGGCAGACGGTTTAACAATTGAGCATATCGCTTACGCCCATCCGTCTCTAATTATAGCTCTAAAAAATCTCTTTAATTTAATATTGAAACTGGGTAAGGTTCCAGATGCTTTCGGTGCTGGTGTTACTACGCCAATACCTAAATTTAAGGGTTACAAAAGAAAATTATCCACGGATGATTATCGGGGTATAACTATATGCCCAATAATATCTAAAATTTTTGAGTACTGTATTATTAAGTATGTCAATTTTGAAACCTCTGCTAGGCAGTTCGGTTTTAAACAGAAAGTTGGGTGTATTAACGCTGTGCATAAACTTAGAAAAGTTATTAATTATTTCACTAAAAGGAATACCACCGTTAATATTGGAGTAATCGATCTAAGAAAAGCTTTCGATAAGTGCAGTGGATATGGGATTTTATGCATGCTACAAAATAAAGGTTTAAATAGATGTATCTTAGATGTGTTGGAAAATTGGTTTTCCAAAAACTCAACCACTGTTAAATGGGAAAACTGCATGTCTAACTGTGTACCTTTAGTATCTGGCGTCAAACAAGGAGGAGTTCTATCTCCCATATTATTTACGTTATATGTAGATAACTTGTTGAATGCGTTGGAGGAATCTAAATTAGGATGTTTTGTCAATTATAAATGTCTGAATAGCTTCATGTATGCTGACGATTTGATTCTAATCAGTATATCTGTCACTGATTTGCAGATGATGTTTAATATATGTAATAATGTCTTTATTGATTTAGATCTGCCAATAAATACGTCCAAATGCCACTGTTTAAGGATAGGTCCAAGGTGCAAATATGTGTGCTCTCCGTTAAGCATTCAAGGAGTAAATATTAATTGGGTTGATTTTATTCAATACTTAGGAGTTACTATCTGTAAAGCGAAGTATTTTAAATGCCAATGGGATGAATCTAAAGGAAAATTCTTTAGAGCCGTTAACACAATTTTAGGAAGGTTAGGAACAAGGGCAGCTGAATATGTTATTCTTAAATTG
This sequence comes from Enchytraeus crypticus, assembly GCA_905160935.1. Classification (NCBI taxonomy): domain Eukaryota; kingdom Metazoa; phylum Annelida; class Clitellata; order Enchytraeida; family Enchytraeidae; genus Enchytraeus; species Enchytraeus crypticus. The sequence continues at coordinate 593,153 of CAJHZI010000466.1, forward strand.
ATCAATAGTCATGCAGTGTCAGCATTGCTCTATGGCACACCTGCAGCAACCTTGCGAGAGACAGAGTTAAGGAGTTTTAGCAATGCATATGATAGTGTCTTTACAAAGATCTTTCATACAACAGACAAAGCAGTAATAATGTGGTTACAATACTATTTCGGTTTCTTGCCTCTAAATATTTTGTATGATTACAATAGATTGAATTTTTTAAATAAGCTAGTTAAAGACGGTGAATTAAATAGAGGGATTGATTTGGATCATTTAGATTACTTAGCGTTTGAGAAATTACAAAGGAAATATAATATTTTAAATGATGATTCTGTTGCTACTATAAGATTTAAACTGTGGATCTTCTTTGAAAAAATGTTAACTACGGAATCTACATCTAATTTTGATTAGTACATGGAACTGTTTATTGTATGGTTTACAGTACATGTATGTTATCAAATCTGTTAGACTAAATTTATGCATATCGGCTAATTTCTGTCTTTTTTCGTTTATTTTTAGTTTCGTTTTGTTTGTTTGTATATTTGTGTCTACCATATAATGGTGAATAAAAAAGAATATATATTACGTAATCTCTGAAGAGTGACTTAAATAGATTACCACTCTATATCAGGCTCATTTATTATTAGCGAATACCTTCAAAGGTAAAGCACAAATATGTGTCATTAATTCTTTAATAGTATATATCACGCCGTAGAAGCCTATATACAACCTGTAATAATTTATGAGTCGTGCGCATTATAATATTTTATTGCTTTTGTGAAACATTGACTGCTGTGATATTGATGAATGAGAATTATTTTATTATTATTTTCTTCTGACACTTTATTTAAAAATAAGTAAGCTAATTGCATAAAAACCCAGACACACACACACACACACACACATCTGTCTTACTCTCCCTCTTTACTTTCTCTCTCTCTCACTCTCTATCTCTCTCCCTTTTTTCATAGCTGAAGAGAGGGCGAAACATGTCTCTCTTCCAAAAATACACATCCACGCAGGAACGTTTCACCTTTTCTTTTGTTTATTCCTCACTCCCTGTCTCTCTTTCTTGCTATCTCTCTCTTTCTCTCTCGCTCTCTCTCTCTCTCTTCGTGCACCGCCTACTGGTAGGAACATGGTATATAAAGCCTCCACTCGTCTATGTATTCCGCTTTCCTCTTCATTTCCACATATGAATAGGTCTTTAAATCATCTAACTTCTAATCTCTGCCTGCCTCTGCCTTTATTTCCTTCCATTCTACATTCTATGACCTCTTTTAATGGACTTTCCCCCCTTAGAATGTGTCCTATCCAACTCTTCTTCTTATTTCTTAATACATTTATCAACAGTCTATCTGTACCAACTCAATCCAGAATTTCTTCAAGTAACCATTTGAGCCCTTTCCATTCTTCTCCATATCCACATTTCCAATTCCTGTAGTTTCCTGAAATCTTCCCTCCTTAAGGTCCATATTGCACATCTATATAATAGCGTGGTCCAAAACAATGTTTTCACTATTTTTATTTTTGTGTATTTCCTTAGACTTTTTGTTAAAAGTACTTTCTTAATACCGAAGACCTCTTTTGCTTGTGCAATCCTACTGCATATTTCAGTGTCACATTTCCCATCATCGGTTATTGTATGAGCCAAATATTTGAAACTCCTTATCTGTTCCAATCTTGTACCATTTATACTGATAGTAACTTCACCGTTAATATGGGACACTCTCATCATTAGAATGTCTCAATACCGTAGGGCCAACGTCATGAAGTTTTAAATGCCAGATCCTGAGGTGAATTGCACTGATCTGAGGGTAAAATCTCGGATATTCACTGGACGAGCTATACGTAAAATGGACTAAATTGCCTAACGATTTAAACATGTGGTATTAAAAGTGATAGATATCGACATAGTTGATCATTTCACCACAATGCGTGTTTATTTATTTATTTTATCACTTTGGTCTTTTTATATTAATCTTCATGCCATAAATTTCAATGGCGTACCATTCAGCCTATCCATTATCTTCTATAGTAAAATCTCGCTTCCGCTACCATTTCTTGGTCTTCTGTAAATAATACATCTTGAACAATTTTCCTCCTACATTTATTCCTTCTTCCATGGCTTCCGCCATCATTAACTCAGAGTATATGTTAAACAGTAGCGGCAAAATGTTACAACTTTGTCTTACTCCATGTCCTGTTTCACCTTCTTCTGAGTATTCTTGTTGGATTTTGATTACTGCTCTTTGATTCATGTACCACTTAAAAATTAGTCTTCTCTCTTTCCAGTCCATTCCTCTTCTTTTCATGACATTCATCATCGTTAGCCTATCAATCCTGTCAAAGGCTTTCTCAAAGTCCACAAAGATTGCAAAATGTCATTTCCATATTGTAAGCGTCGTTTGCAAAGAACCCACATTACCCCTATTGCTTCTCTTTTGCCGCATCCTTTCCTAAAACCAAATTGTGTCTAGCTCAGTATCATATATGTTTTCGAATGAATGCGATTATTTATTATCCTTAATAAGATCATCGATGCATGAGGTATTAAACTGATTTTTCTGTAATTCGAACACTCCACAGCATTGGTTTTTTGGCAATTGAGATCATCACTGACTTGGTAAAATTGTCTGACCAAATACCTGCATTGTACACTTCCATATATACTTTCATTAACTTACTGAGTGTTTCTCCTTCCAACATGTTCTAAAGTTCTGCTGGGATATCACCTATTCCAGCTGCTATTTTCTACTATATTTTCTTCTATTTTAAAATCCTCTTGAACTGGCTTTCCAGCCTTATCTTACAATTCCAATACATATTCTCTCCTTTTTTCTTTTAGTTCTTCCAACTCTGTTCTAAATTTCCCATCTTTACCCATTATAACTAATGTTCTTTTCATCTCCTTTCCTTTCTCATCGGTTCATGTTAATATCCTGACTTCCTGGCATAATAGATCTGACCTCCCTCTTCTAGCATATTCTACTAAATCCTCTCTCTTTGCACTTCACCAATGATTTTAGCTTTGTCTGTGATTCTTTTAAGCTCATTTTTAAGCTTCTATGTTTCCTTCGGCCTTTACTGGTGTCGATACTTGTCCATTCCTCCTTTCATCCATTTTGTCTAGCGTCTCACTAGTTATCCAAGATTGTTTAGCAGGTTTTATTTTAAGGAAGCGATATACTTCTTATGCACCTATTTTAATAGCCTCCTTTAGCTGACACCATCTTTCATTAACCCCTGTTCTTTCGCAGTCTGTTCTTTCATTTTCTTAATTTCTCTTTCTACTGCTTACAGAGACTGAATTCTTTACTCGTTAAATCAGTATAAATTCCATCTCGTATTACTTTTCTTCTTAATTTTTTTCATCAGCCGAAGCCCCGCTTTTGCCATTATTAGATTGTGGTCTAAATTAACATCAGTTCCTGGATATGCCCTTTAATTCCTCACAGTATTCCTGTACCGTTTGTTCTTCATCAATTTACAATTGGTTAGCTTTAATTTTTCTCAACTGCATTACTTCACTTACATTACACTTCTATCCTAACTACATCGGTACTAAGAGAGATGAAAATCGTTAGCCATAACCGCTATCCGAGGTACCGATGTCTAGTCAGGTAGGACCTTTGCAAAGACATCGACCTTCGAAATGAATTCTATTTGACACTACACCTGTTTATCAGTCTAGTTATCCTTCTGGTTTTCTAAAGAAGCTTTGCCTAACATGTCGGACCTCTTAGTATAATAGTTTGCGTTATCATCGGCATATACTCGTACATAATAACTAGCAGATCTATTCTAAGAATCGTCCCAGTCATGAAAATCTTGAGCAATTTTATTTCTTTTGTCAATTTTAAAATTTCTCTAATTCAAATTCCATGAGAATTACTTTCCGCATATGATCCTCATAGGCCTAGTAAATTTATTATATAATATTGAAGTGATTTGTTGAACTTTACAGTGTTTTAGTTCTACGCTATTTTGAGAAGTACCTAGCAATCTTTAACATTTTCATAAAAATATTATTTGCTAGTTGAAAATTGTCTACATTTGTATATTTGAGAAGTACCCTGACCATTTTTTTGATCACCGGACTGGCTTTCGTTTAGGACCTTGCTTCTCCTCAGCACATTTCTTTCGCAGATTGGTCTGGGTGAATTGATCTGTAGTGATATGTGCTGTTGTGGACGTTCCTGACATCATCCCTGGATGAGGAAACGGACGTTAAACCTTTATTATTATTATTATTATAAGATAAAAGAGACTTTATTTAATTAAAAGTTTTTAAAAAGCGATTAAAATAATTCCTCTGCACTCTTATTATTATTATTATTATTATTATTTAATACAGCATAGATATGTACAAGGAAGTAGACTCTGCCAGACCATCTGGAGTTACGTGTATATTGCCAACACTGTGCTGCCCTAAGATGCATCAAATAAATTTACCATCTACATTCTGAAATTGTATTACATCTCGCTATATCGTGTAATTTCATTAGTCATACGGTTAAGAAGTTTACAGCTCAATTGGCGTTCGTTTCCTAGCTCAATTGTGCTGGTTATCTGATGTTCGTCCGTCAGTTTTTTTTAATTACATGGTTTTTGTGGTAAGCGTGAATATTTGACAATGCTATTTACACATAATTTATTTGAGAATGCAGGATATAAAAATGTAACAAAACTGAATTAAAGCGCTGCCGCATTCTACCTGAGCATTTAGCAATAACAATGATAATAACGTAGTAAATTGAGGCAAAATGACATGCCGTTATTTGAGAAAAAATTATTGAAAACCGAAGATGGGAAAATGTCTCATTGAATATAAACAATTTCAGATTCAAATGAAGAATCTAACCTGAAAATAAATTTAAAAGAACAAGGCGAAAGATTGAGAACCGGTGAACTTAACGAACTCATGTGGTGTTGCGTAAGAATCATGTGCATCAATCAGTCTAACAGCTCAAAGTAGCAGCCTGACTGGCAGTCTGACACAATGATTTAATAATAATAATAATAATAACAATTAGAGTGCTACAGTCATCAATGACAACATCGAGCACTATTGAGACAAAATCAAGCCGGCGAGCAATAAAAGAAGGTCCAAAAACGCTGCAAATTCCAAAATCCAGAAATTCAGTCCAAAGTAAAGGGAGTTAACGAAAAGGTGGTTTAGGCACAGGTCGCTGCTCATGGACACTGGATGAAAAAGAGAAATGGAAAAGATAGGTCTTCAACTGCTTATGGAACTGCTCATAGGAAAGCAAAGGCTGATGTGATTCAAATGAAGATTTCCGAAGATTAGATGGAAGAGAATTCCAGATCTGAGGTGCAGCATGCTAGAAAGAACAATTAGATAGCTATTTGCGCAGTTCTTTTGGCAGAGACCGTAATGTAAAATATTTTCAAATAGAAAAGCTCAAAACTAAAATAAATCTAACCTAAAACGAGTTAATATTTCATTATTTGAATTGAATGAATCTGTTATGAATAATAATGAACTACTCAGCATGTATGTATATCCGTGTGAGATGCTGACAATAATCAATAACTTAACTTGTATATGTTTAAAGAAGATTCACTATTGGCAGAGAGATTTTTATTCTGCCATATGAGTGCCCTCGATTTCAAGTATTTATTGAAGGAAACGTAATGAAGCGACTGCCAACTTAAAGTGGTTTTTTGAGTGATTAACACCTTTTTGGCAACAATTGTAACATCCTGCAAGTACTCATAATATCAGTTCCTGTATAGTTATAGGCTAATATTATGTTTTTGCATAATTGTTTGTATAGCACTTACTTAAATTAAACCTTTCAATTTAATTAAGTTAGATGATTTAACTATTAATTATTTAATAACAATAGATAAATAACAATAAGTAGATTAAGTAGTTATAATAATAACATTATTATTATTATTCATATTATCATCATCATCACCATTATTATTATTATTATTATTATTATTATTATTATTATTATTATCATCATTATTTTTATTATTCTTAGCATTGTTATTAGTACTATTATTATTATTAATATTATTATTATTTACTAATTACTAACTAAATAAACAAAAAAACAATGCAATTACCCCTTTTATCGTCTCCATCGATCTGTGGCCTATACTTGAAACTTTCAGGAACTAATGGAGTCTACAGTAGATGTAGTTAGATCCAGACATTGAGATAACATAAAAGCGTGGTTACTGTATTTATTTGTTGATTCAGTCATTGATTTATTGATTGATTTATTTATTGATTTATTTACTAGTTTGTTTAGCGCGGCAAAACGTGCGCCATTAAATAGCAAAGGAAAATTCAGTGCAAAATCCGGTCATACCTAAGACACAAGGCACTTATAAGGAACCTCAACATAAATACTTAGAAATATGTAAATATCTAGTAGGCTTATATCACTAGTCAATTAGAACAGAATGATAGGGAAACCGAAGTTAATTATATTAAATATATTATTTGCATAAATAACATAATTATGTCTTAGATGGCACGATAGACGCAGCAACGAATAATATATAGGGCAACTAATACATAGAAAATTGTGTCTCCAGTTTTTCAAACTAAGTATAATAATATATAACCATGCATATATTTAGATATATAATTGATGTATTACATCACAATGTCAAGCTGCGAGTCACGGTGCAATAAAACTTTTTCATCTTTTAGACTGATTGATGCACATTAGTCTTACGCAACACCACGAGTCTTAGAGTTCATTGCAGTTCAGAGGTTCTCATTAATCTTTCGTCTGTGGTCTTTTTAAACTTTTTTGAACTGGATTCTCCTTTTGAGGCAAAAATTTGTTTATCGCCTTTAAATTAGACATTTCTCCTGCATCATTATTCCAATGATTCTTTTCAAACAAAGGATTGTTTTGGCTTTATTTATTATGGTTTTATTGCATTTTTATTTTATTGGTTTATAATTATTGCATTTGATTTTATTGCTTATTACATATACAGTATATTAAACTGTAATAAATAACTTAGACAAACACTCGAGCTTAAAGCAAAATCGCGGTATTCAAAACAACATTATGATCGATCCTTAAATAACCTACACGAATGATTTCGGAAATATATATTAAAATATTATATTTGTTATTCAAAATACTTCTCTACATTCTTTACTGTTCTTTCAAATGGCAGGCCACGAGGCACACATTTTATTAAATTTGTTCTCCGCACTCTCGAATGAGTATAATATTGATCAATAAACCGCATTACAAGGGATGTGACAAACCTAAATCTTGACATTGCCTCCAGCTTAAGCTTTCTGAAGTAGTTTTTCGTTGTGCTGGCTTTTGTCGACGCATGATCGACACGCGCAGTTTACGGTTGGTCTATTCTTCAGGTACCTTGTCACAATACGAGAAACATTATTACTATTATTACTATTATATCAGTATTGTTTTATGAATAATTTGTCGTTAAATTCGTTGCATCTTCGAAATTTGATTTGTCGTATCTTAAATATATATTAAATAACATCCAAACCGTCAAATTTATTGTCATATTAATAGCCTAGTCGCCAAAGTTACACGTGCATTCTAAATTATTTAAAGTTTTATACGTAACTCCAGTGTATCTCCAATTTATAAAATTAAATGTATTCACACACGGCTTACTAAGATTTGCCACTTATTGTTTCAATCACTATGATTCTAAAGTTACTCAAATAAACTGACGTTTAGTCACCAAAACAATGGCATTTAATTCTTTGTCTTACTATATATGACCACTATTTTCACCACATAATCGTAGCGACTAATGAAAACAGACTCTCACTATAGACTGGCTGAAGTCAGTGGCGATGTCGGTAGTATATCCGATCACGTATGTATGGGTTAAAATCCTGGGCTCGTTCGTCACTTTTATAGCTTTCGACAGGTGAAACTGACATGAACATCGGCTTTACAGCTTTACAAATAAGAGTTTAACGAAATACCATTAACATCAGTTCCTTGAGTTCTGAACTGAACATGGTGGACAACATACTCAAACTAAAATTATGAGTATGAAAACATTGAAAAAAGAAAAGTGATCATCTATCGTGCAGATCCACTAAAGTGCAGATCAACAAGAATTATGGTTACTAGCCTGCTAATGAAGATCCAGAAACTTAAAACTGACAAGTGTCACAGAGCTTGTAAGATGCGAATTGCTTATAATCACATCATGCAACAGCAGCTAGGACAAAACCCATTTTATGCAGCCGTCACGTGACGTTGGAAAGGATCCCCTCATCTCAACTGTCTTCAAATTAGATGTGTACATGTACATTTCAATGCTATATCAATCTTTTCAATCTTCATTTTTTTCAAAGGCAGCAAATTAAAATTCAGCAAAATACTAATGTACAATTACTCATGAAAAATACTAAAAATCCAGCTTGCTTACAAGTGGATCTCTATGTGAGGGTATTCGCATTTTGCTGAAGGCAAGCCATTACATACTATAACAGTCATGTTTGTAATAATTTTAATTCGTACCCGTGATGTGTCCAAGACACTGGAGAATAGACCAATCGTAAACTGCACGTGTCGTAAGATGCGACTGAGCAAGAATTGAATAAGGAAAACCAATTCAGAGGAAGGCAACTGGAAATCACCTCTATATTATTCTTATTCTAAAGGCTACATAAATTTGTTAGTAAGCAAGGTCTTTTATAAAGGGATTGGCTATCTAATCGATGGCGTGCTCTTTATGGAACACGAAAGCAGAATATGAGTATATGCAATATACATGTAGATCTGCCTCTTTGCAGAACTTAATATAAAAAGAGAATTTGTAATTCCGTAGAAACACTATAAGAAAACATAGTTAGCTGTTCGTGGAAGATTGCTGAGAAATAGACTTAACCCTCCTCCCTAATTAAAAATAGCTCATCGGATTTAAACGAATCTTCTTAATGGTCTTTAGATGACTAAGGGTAACCTTAACCCCTAAAATGTTTCCTATTATCCCTTTCCGTAAAGATCACGTTTGATATTCGTTTAGGGGTGGCGTATACAGCAATGTTAACAATATTTATCTTAGTGCTTTATTTCTTAGGCATACGTTTTGTTAGGAGTCCTTTCTGAGAATCTCTTTAGGATGACCGAAAGTCTACATCGTATATGACATGATTTTAAAGATAAGGATCTTCGATTATAAGGGCCCCAGATACCTGAAGTTCTAAAAATGTTCAAATCATGGACTATTCGATGCATATATTTATCTGTGTAGCCAATAGAACCTTCCATAATCTCTTTCATTTTGAACTGACTGGATTGTGAATAAAATTAGCTTTAGCTCAATACTAATTTCTCTTTCATAATAGTAAATTTATATTTAAACCTCTATTTTTTGTTTTCCTTGAAACGACGTATCTTACCCACTAGTTTTATCATCCATTCCACTTGACTGTATTGTCTAAAACAAGCTTTATATACAGTAAATACAATTAAATGCAATAACGGTATAAATATTATTTATTTATTTTTAGTGCTTTATTTCAGGCGTAATAACCCATACATGAATCTTACACATACAGCAATGCAACATGAACCCGAAGAGCAAATATGCTGTGCATCAAGGGAGCTGTAAGAAAATTACTTATAGAATTAGGCATAAAAATCTACAATAAGCTCAGACCATCAAAACAATTTTTCTCTATATGGGCGTATAACTATAATTAGAACTGAGAAACGTTGCGTATACATAATTTCTAATTAAGCGTAAGAGAATAAAAGCTGGTAAAGCTAAGGTTATAGTCAGTTTCCTAACTAGAAAACGATGTCAGTGACGGGCGAACTTCAGGATTTGAACCCCGCACATACTGATCCGCGGTCGAGTATCTTACCCACGTCGCCACTGGCTCCAGCCACTATACACAGTATAACAATTAATGGTATGTTCTGTGAAGCGGGAAATACCGCTGCCTTAACAGAGAAGAATTCTGCTACACAAAGAGTGAAATTTTGTGCCAGATTTCTGATTTTCAGGTTCCACAGAGTAGCTCTAATGACCCAGAGAGAGCTAAATGTATGCCTGGGTATTTCCGGTCACTAATTCTGTAACTCGAGATTATATGTGCACATAAAAAACTTAAAATCAACAACTCATCTCTTATCGTTATATAATCTTTATTTCACCGAAAATATAATTTCTAGATATCATTAGTCAATTCGATATTCACGTATACATGCACATTCAAAGCTACCTTACTTTTCTGCTACCTAGCTGCAATCAGCTAGCTACCTAGCTCATCTTACTTATCTGCTTGCATAAATAAATATCCAGTTCGACGCCTATTGTCTGAGGTTTAATATAAGGCAGTTCCAAATCCCACCCAAATACACATCGAATTTGAAATATTATTACATCAAAATTGTAATACATTTGGGAGTCTCAATCTTCACTTCATCCAACCTTCGACTTTGCTAGCATCTAACTCTTTTAATTTGTGAAATTTATTTACATGTATTATATTATCCCCATTTTGTGCTCGGGTATGGATGGACCACTGCAGAATAGGGAAGCCGCTAACAATCTGCCGCGTGTACGTAAGAGGCGACTAAAGACAGGAACTGAGGATGGCAAGAGGGGACACATCTCACCATTATTTATTTTCCCCCAAGATTAAATGGTAATTAATCCATCTAACTGAGGAAGGCAATGGGAAACAACCTCAGAAGCCATACTTTTCCTAAGTTCTAGGCTACATAGGATATAGATAAGGCATAGTCTTTGTGAAGGGATTAACTTATTGATCTAAGGAGTGCTCTAATAGAGCGAGAAAACAGACTTTGAGTATGAATAAGTACCTTGAACCTGCCACTTGTCAATACACTGAAGAAGAAGAAGATGTTATCACTGGACTTTCTACTTTTTATGTCAAATCCATTAATTGTCTTCAGTATCTAAGTCTTTTAATTTTTAAACTTTATTCATATGTATTATATTATCACTCGACTTTCTATTTTTTATGTCTAATCCATTAATTATCTTCAGCAATACACTCTTTCGAAGCTGTTTTAAATAGGTCAGCATGAAGTTTATTTCGCTTTAACTCACAGAATCTATTAATTCTGATGGTTTTAGACAGTTTTATACAAACTGCATAAAACCACATCTCAGCTACTCTCGCCGATGACCCCATATATATATATATATATATATATATATATATATATATATATATATATATATATATATATATATATTATGAGCTAGCAATGACAGTTACTAGGTAATTGCGCAGATTACTATTTTTTATTTTATCTCATTCTATATCAAACAAGTTGCGCGACATTTGAATCAAGGTAAAATATTTCCATCAATTTCTGAAAATTATTGCGATGTGTAGTTTTGCCATACATAGCTTATAACTCGACACTTTTAATCCATATAAGTAGGACTACAACTTGTAAAATATTGCTTTTTTTGTTGACTTCATGTAATGAGTCCGTATTTGATCCTCTGCTTCGCAATTCTTGTCCTTCAGGGTAAGTCTAGCAATTGAAATGGTTTGATTAAGAGATTATAATTATAATCTTTAAGTAATAAATTTGGACTAATGCACTGTCATAGTCGATGAGTTTAATACTATACTTTGTGGCTACCAAATTAGAGAAAATATTAAGATGTAACTATGCTGTTTAGTAATTGCGTGGAAAATAACTATTTTCGATACACATGTGAGTGCAGATAAAACATAGTAAGCAATTTACGAAAGTCGTGTCGCTTAATTAAATTGTAGTATTTAGAACTAAATACGCCACTCAGTAGATATGCTGTAAAAGCATGCCACAGCACCTGGTAACACTAATAAATTAGCTCTGAACGATAAATGAAATCCAACTGCTCGAAGATAGAAGCTAACAACTGACTGCTGGATACAACAATAATGCGACGAACTAGTTGAGTAAAAATCAACTAAAGTGCCACTTATTCCGTAAACCCTGCTTTTGAAGTTCCATCATAATCTTCATGTACATTTACTAAACATAGGTATTTCTGTAATAGTATGCTGACGCCAAAGAAGCAGCATTAATTAATTGTTCATGACTTGTCTAATGCTCATTATTCTGCCATGTTTACAAAAATGTTCAAAGTAAGATTAACTGACTTCTATTATTACGTTGTATGTAACGCATCTTTGGTTCACTCATCATTTTCAGTAGTAGGAATAGTAAGAAAGGTGGCTCATTAACCCAAAATTCAGGGGACCCCCTGACCCTAATCATGAAATCTAGCTCACCAACGAAAACACTGCCAGTCCCCTTATCTCAACGACAACATAGCGTACACTTTTTCGTATATAGACCCCCTACAAATATGGAACCTCCAGTGAATATGTATATATACCTAAACTCCTGTAAATATAGAAGGTTTAAACTCAGAGCCATAATATACGGGGGAACCTTAGCCCCTACAATTATAGAACCATTAGTAAATGTACATACATATTTGAACTCCTATGATTATAGGACAGTTATAGCACAACTGAAAACATAGCGTACTCTTTGTCGTATATTGGGACTACTATTTATATAGGTGAAAATTTTCAAAGTACTAACCTGTAACTCTGGAGTTGATCCAAAATACTGGTTTTAAAAGTTAATAATCCAAAGGTATTTCCTAATCAGGCATCAGATCCAGCTTCTTTTTGTTGATTTTTAAGGCAGATACTCAATTGTGCGAAAGATTGAAAGTATAAAACACATATCAATCGCACAATTAAAAGCGTCTGCCCTCATTTAGACATATAGCCTAAATGAAGGTCTAACTAGAGATTATAGTCATCTAATCTTGACTCTATTGTGAAAAATGTTACTATTACAAGAATAGTATCGTCTGTAGTTTACAGCAGCAGTTGAACTTTGAACAACACGTAAAGCTTCACGTGCTCGTACAATCACTGATCAAAACAAGTGTGACCCAGAAAAATTTTAGTTTTATGTATGACCTAATAGAATAATTAAAAGTTTCATATGACCCAATAGATTTCTTAACGGTATGCAAATGAGGTAAACAAACAAGTAAGGGACCGTCTCAAAATTTCGAAAATAATGTGATAGAAACAATTTTCAGAAAGGATTCATCAACCTGATTTATATTTTTCATAGAATCAATTAATTAAAATTAATTAGATAATTATTATATATATATCAAATGACTGATCACACTGACGGCGCTCTATTATCGAGCAAACTAAAGGAATTTCTAACTAGACAATTGGAGGAGTCTATGCATAATATTAATAAAAATAAAAATAAAAGGACTATTATAAAGGCACTTTCCTATACAACCACAATAAGTTCTATAATAATTTCAGCAGTGCTGGCTACAACTGCTACTGCTGTAGTAATTCCACCTACTGCAATAATAGTTCTATCAACTGCAAGTGCTATACTAACCGGAATTAGTAGCAGGTTTAACTTTCAAAATATGAATAATAAACTTAATATGGAAATAGAAAAGTATACTAAAATAAAATATAAATTGGACTACATTGTCTCCTGTAATGGCAATTTAACAGCTGATGTTTATAAACAAATATTATACGAATTTTCTTAAATTAGTTAATACCTGTGTATTAACTAGTTATTAACGCTATTTATTAAAAGTATATTTTTTAACTTTTCAATAAAATAAATAAATTTCATATCAAGAAGTAAGAAATTTTTCTGTATTAGTAATTCCAATTCTTTATTTTCTCTCAAAGGATCAACAAGTTTCGATAATTCATTAATCAGTCTTCTATAGTTTCTTCCTATGGATTTCTCCTCAGGAGTAGATACAAGCTTCATTTCAACTAGCTTAGATTTAACCTCTATAAAAACATTTTCTGGCAGTATTTCTATTATACGAATAAGATAAGCTTTCAAATCGATTATAAGTGAGAAATTCTCAAGGTCATTATAATTCTTTTCTACTTCTCGTTTATGAAATATTGCATTATATTTTGAAATCAGATTACTTACAAGGTTAACATATGATTCAAGATGGTTATTATATACTTTAAAATTATCATAATTTTTTATTACTTGGTTTATAGAAGTCGCAATTTTTATTAAATCAGTAATATGTACATTATCCTTACTATTCATTAATAGAACATACATTTTATTGGTAGCATCTAATGAATGAATTGGAAATTTGAGATTTGATACAGTATTGAAATTCATATCAAGAGTTGCAGTAACTATATCTCCTTCTTTATTGAGTTTAGTTTCTATTTGTTTAGTCATTTCATCAGTTCGACCTTGTAAACGCATTATTCTTCCGCCAATTTCATTATTAACGTAATAACCTAAAGAATCTACTGTCTTCACTAATTTTGTAATATCACTTTTTACAATATTATTCTTTTCATCGCAATATAATTTTGTTATAACCTCATTAGCATTTTCAGGTATTTTTACATTGATAATAGTGTTACCATCCATATCTAATGTACCCTGCATTTTTCCACCGGTTATATTAAATTTAGTATCAATATATCTATAGAGTTTAAAATATTTAGAACTAACATATTCTTTAATGTATTCATAAGTAGTATTTCTTGTTGACCCCGCTTTTGTTACTGAATCACTCATTTATTATTTTAAAAATTAATTTTAAATAATTATATAAAATGACAGAATATACAAATTTTGGAGTTTCACTATCTCGAAATCAAATCGAAAAGATAAAGAGAGCACGTAAAAATAATAGAGAAGTTACAATACGTATATCTAAAAAGAATCTATCAGGTAATATGACTATTCCACTAACACAAACTCAAATTAATAAAATAAAAAATGCTAAATCTGGTGTTCAATTACGTCTTAGTAATTCGCAATTAAAACACTTGGAAAAGAATGGTGGATTTTTACCTCTCTTAGCAGCGGCAATCCCTGCTATAGTTGGCGCAATAGGAGGTTTAACTGGAGGAATCGCGAGTGCAGTTAATAGCAGCAAACAAACATCAGAAATGGCTAGGCATAATAAGGCTATTGAAGATATAACAAAACAACAAATAGGTTCTGGTATAATAAGTGACGCAATAGCACCAATTCCAGTTCTTGGTAAAACGCTTTCAAATGCACTGAAGAAAATTGGACTCGGTGATTGTGATTGTAAACATTTAAAAGGTGCTATGTGGGGCAATGGGTTGTATTTGGAAAGGGTCAACGGAAACGGAATTTTTTTAGAACGAGAGGGGGAATAAACTTCCCCCAGTTTCTAAATTCATTCAAAATTATTAAACCACTAAGTAATTTTGATATATTAGAAAAATGTAAAGAGTTAAATATTAAAAATTTCAAAGGTATATTCATGCGAGATGAACTTAAAGGATCAATTAGTAACAATGAAAGTCTAATTCTTAATATTGATGATAGCAAAGGAGATGGCACACACTGGACATGTCTTAACAGCAAGAATGGTAAATGTTTATATTTTGACAGTTATGGATTTCCACCACCTGTAGAAGTGCTGAATTATTGTAAAGGTAAAGAGCGTTATTATAGTACTTTCAAAATTCAAGCATCAGATGAAATTATCTGCGGACATTACTGTATTTATGTTCTTTACAAACTGAATAATGGATTCTTATTCAATGATGTGGAAAATGAATTATACGAAAGAAATAATTAAAAAATAATAAAACTATTGATTAAAACATGGTTGACTTGAATACTGATTACTCGAAAATTTATCATAAAATTTACGGTAGCAACTATAAAAGCAGTCATCACGACATATTTCCTAAAAATATATTTATGATACTAGCTGGCAGCACTGGTTGCGGTAAGACTAACTTAGTAATGAACTTAATTATGAAAAAATTAGTGTATTATGATGATATAATGGTGTATACAATGACACCGGATCAAGATGCATACAAATTCCTTCGAGACGTTAACACTGAATTAAAAAATATGACTAAAAGAAATAAAGACATTGTTACTTTTCACAATCCAGACGATGGAATTGTTCATCCATCTGAACTCGATCCAAATAAAACACATGTTGTAATTTTTGATGACGTCATGAATGAAGATCAGAAAGTCATGACAGATTACTTCTGTCAAGGAAGGCACAACAACGTAAACGTATTCTATCTATGTCAAAGTATACATAAACTAAAAAAGCATGGTATACGTCAAAATGCTAATATTTTTATTTTGTTTCGTCAAGATAAGAAGACTCAGAAATATTTTTACGATACACATGTAAATGGTGATATGACTTTAGAAGAGTTCGAAAATATATGTAAGGAGGCTTGGAGTAAAAAGCATGGATATATTGTAATAAATTTATGGGAAGACTCGGATTGTGGTCGGTATATCTTAAATTACAATAATATGTATATACCTGAACAATATCTAATAATACATAAAAATACATAATAATACATAAAAATACATAATAATACATAAAAATACATAATAATACATAAAAATACATAATAATACATAAAAATACATAATTTAAAAATATATGCACTTATTAAAATGATGAAAGAGTTTGATTTAAATAAATACAAGGCGCTTACAAATGAACTAAAGCAGCGGGATATAGATGAAAAGCTAGGTAATCAACAGACATATGAGAGTCAAGCTAAATTATTTAAACCAATACTTGATACTACAAGAGAAACTAGTAAAAGTATAGAACAAAAATTGATGCTGATAAACAAAACTTGAGCAATATTTTAGTTCCTTTTACTAATCAATTAATGAGAGCAAATGATCAAAGGGAAGCATTGCAAGATCTCCCATTTCATACCTCAGATATTCCTGAAGTTGAATATCGTGAATCTACACCAAAGAAAGGTACTTTAACTGTTAATTTAGACAAAAATCTCAATGAAACTGATCGTGAGAATTTAGAAGATCTTAGTTTACCTCTTCCAAGTGAAGTATACAAAAATAATGAAATAGATCGAATACTGAATGAGATAGAAAAAAATAATAGAAGTATAGGACAGAAATTACGTATAGATAGAAAACCATCTGACCCTCAAAAAGCAATGTTCGAATCACAAAAAGAAACTTTGAAAAAGTATAAAGTTATATTACAAAAGGTAAAAGGAGGAAGTGAATTCATTGGCGAGGGATTAAAAAAGAAAAAGAAAAAAATAGTCAAACAAAAACGTGGTAGAGGTAGACCTAAAGGAGATCAACCTATAATTTATGAAAATGCAGATCAATTAGTGAATCTATTAAATGAAAATATAGCAGCAATTCATGCCGGAAACAATGGAGTACGCAATACAGCAATAAGTATTTTGGATGAATTATTAAGAATGAAAACCATCAGTAAAAAAGATTATGACGAAATTTATAAAAATAATTTTGAAGTAATTTAAAAATGTATTATATTATAAAATGGCGAAATTGACACTATCAAGTAATGAAACTGATTTCACAACGTGGCTTAATCCTCCAATAAGATTGGATGATAAAAAATATGAATTAGCATTTTTATCTCTTCATACATATAATTCATTGCCAAACATAACTGAAGCTAATAATAAATTTAAATACTCCAGCGATAAGGGAAAAACTTGGAAAACTATCACATTTTTGAAAGGTGCTTATGAATTTTATGAGATAAACGCTATGATACAAAAAGAAATGCAAGTTAACGGTGACTATGATAAAATAAACGATAAATATTACATAAACATAGACTATTATAAACCAACATTCAAAACTATTCTAGATATTTCAAATGAAGATTACATGGTTGATATAGGAATTGAAAATTCAATAGGATCTACACTAGGATTTCCGAGTGATAATCACTGTCTGTCGCATGGTATTCATCAATCTCCAAATATAATAGACATTGAAAAAGTTAATTCCATACTGATACATTGTGATATTGTTATTGGTAGTTACCTTAATAGCAAAGGATCAAATGTTATTTATAGCTTTAGTCCGAGAGTATCTCCTGGTTTCAAAATAATTGAGAAACCGAGTCCGGAATTAATCTTTTTACCAGTTGTTGGAAGACCAGATATTCAAAGTATTAGACTATGGCTGACAGATCAAAATAACAAACCATTGGATTTAATGGGTGAGAAAATTACCATAGATATATTAATTAGAGAAAAACGTAATTAAAATTTATTGTTATTTATAAAATGATAGTCAAACAAAAAAGTAAAATCTACTCTTCAAAAAGACCTATGATATATGGTCAGGGATTTGTTGATACACTAAAGGGAATTGGTTCATATGTATACGACAATAAAGATTTAATTGCAAAACCAATGCTAGGAGCAGTGGGTGATATTGGAGCGTTTGCACTAACAGAAGGAGGTAAAGCATTAATTAGAAAAATAGCTGCTGAAAAGCATAAGGGACAATTAGATACAAATTCAAGACAAATACTAGAAAGTCTGAAAACTGGTAGTGGATTAAAAAGATTTTAATTTTTTGAATACAGAACATTGAAATCGAATGTATGAAAAATATTTTTAAATATTAATTTAAAAATATTATATATTTATAAAATGGAGACTGAAGTTCAAAATGACCTATTTGCTCATCAATCATCAATATTGGTTGATAACAGTATTGAAAGAAAAGCATTGATATCTTTTATTCCACAGAGTAGGGGAGATTTTAATAATAGCAATAGAACAATAGAAATTGATATACCAGCAAGTGATGATTACTATGTCCCATCTAAAAGTATTATTAACATAAGAGGAAGATTAGTTAGAGGTGATAATGAAAATGCATATGCTGCTGATGCTCAAATAGCTCTGATTAATAATGCTATTATGTATCTATTCAAAAGCATAGAATATTCCTTAGGAGGAGTAACAATGGAAACATTAAATTATCCAGGTCATACTACTTCGATGTTAGGATATCTATCTTATCCAGATGATTTTAATGTTAGTGCAGGACTAAATCAGTGCTGGAGAAAAGACACAAATTTAAATGCAATATCTGCTAAATACACAGCTTCGCCAGCTGTTGCAGCAGGTGTAGCAATAGTGGCTAATCATTTTACACCACAAATAAATCCTAACTACAATAAAGGATTTGCAATTCGAAGAACACTACTAATGGATAATGATACACCTGGAGAATTTTCATTCAACATTCCATTTTCACACATTTTTGGATTTGCAGAGTATAATAAAGTTCTTTATAACCTGCGACATACATTAAAATTTACTAGAGGATCAGATGCTATGTCTATTCATAGACCAAATAACGTTCCTAATGGTAAAATTCTATTGACAGATATTAGATGGTTAATACCTAAAATAACACCGTCGATCGAAATGCGAACTGCATTGCTTGAGAATGTAAAAAATAAGAGAGAAATTCCAATAAATTTTAGTAGTAGAAATGATGAACATACTGTAGTAATACCAAATGTTCGAAGTTATGAATGGATGATAAATAGATCTGCTGGAATTGAAAAACCAAGATGGATAGTAGTTGGTTTTCAAACAAATAAAACAAGTACTCAAGAACAAAATCCAGCAGTTTTTGACCATATTAATTTGACCAATGCTTTTGTACAACTAAATAGTGAAAAATATCCAGCAGAAGATCCAACTTTAGACTTTACTACAAATACCTACGTAGATTTTTGTGATATGGCTGACGAATTTAAAAGAGAGTACTATGAATTTAATCATCTAATAGGAGGAACACAAATAGATATGATAAACTACAAGAAGCTTTTTCCTCTAATAGTTTTCGATGTAAGACATCAGAGTGAAAGAGTCAAATCTAATGTTATGACTATAAAACTTAATTTCAAATTTAGTGCTAATGTTCCTGCAGATACTAGTATGTATATTGTAACCATATCCGATAGAGTGATGAAATTAACATCCGACGGACAGACACCAAAGATTGTTTACTAAAATAATTATATAACAAAAATATTGTTATATAATTTTAAATTACTTATATAAAATGTATTGTTTGAAATGTAAAAAACATACAGAGTCTATAAATATTCAAGAGCAGATCACATCTAATAATAGAAAACGACAGACTGCTTTGTGTAAAATATGTAATCGCAAAAAATCTCAATTCATCAAACATATTAGTGGTCAGGGTGTATTTAATAATTTATTGTCTACAGTTGGTAATACTGTTGGTGAATTGCATTTACCATCAAATAAAGGTGAATATGTATATGATGGATCATTCAATAATCTAAATAAGTATTCATATTGCGGCCCAGGTACACAATATGAACAGAGAAATCGCGAAGGTTATCATGGAATAAATGAATTAGATAGAATGTGTAAATTGCATGATCAATTTTATACTGAGAATACCGATACTGCCAGTAGAAATATTAGCGATGAAGCCTTAGCCCATCGAGCATATGAAATTGCAAATGATTCGAGATTTGATAGTACACAAAGGAATATGGCTAAATTAGTTTATTATATTATGAAAAGTAAAGCAAAGTTTGGTCTTGGTGTTAAGAAGGAGAAACAGTCAAAAAACCTGAAGAAGGGTCCAATGAAGAAACAGTAGTTGGACCCTTTGAAGAATTAGCAAAAGAATTACACAAACCGAATCGAAGAAAATTTACAAGAAGACAGGTAAATGTATTTGAAGTTGATGAAGTTTGGGGAGCTGATTTAGTTGAAATGCAAGAATGGAGTAAACAAAATAATGGATACAGATATATACTAAATATTATTGATGTCTTTTCAAAATTCGTTTGGAGTATTCCATTAAGAGATAAAAAAGGTGAAAGTGTGACTGATGCTTTCAAAGTAATAGTAAAGGAATCAAATTCAATACCGAAACATTTATGGGTTGATCAAGGCAAAGAATTTTACAATGGGAACATGAATGAATGGTTGCAAGAGAATAATATTAATAGATATTCAACTTTCGGAGATCATAAATCAGCAGTTGTGGAAAGATTCAATAGGACTCTAAAGGAAAAAATGTGGACTAGATTTACAGCAGAAAATACTAGAAATTGGATTAATATGTTGGATAAATTAATAAAAGATTATAATACTACATTTCATACAACAATTGGAATGAGCCCAATAAAAGCAAGAGAGAAAATTAATTATGAATTAGCACTAGAGAATACTTTGAATAAAACCAATAATAATACTAAAGAGAAAGCAAAATTTAAAATTAACGATAAAGTTAGAATTAGCAGAATAAAGGGTTTGTTTGAAAAAGGATATTTACCAAATTGGTCTGAGGAAGTATTCACAATTCAGAAAGTTAAAAACACTATTCCAAATACGTATATTTTACGTGATGCTCTTGGTGAAATCCTGGAAGGAGGTTTTTATGAGAATGAATTACAGAAAACTAGTCAAGAATTATACAGAATTGAAAAGGTTTTACAAAAGAAAAAGATAAATGGCGTCGATCATGCTCTAGTTAAATGGAGTGGTTATAATAAGAAATATAATCAATGGATTCCTATGGAAAATTTAGAAAATATTAAGTAATTAAAAATATCTTAAATAAAAAATTATTGTGTAGTAAAATGACAAACAACCCCACATTCACTCCAACAACCAAATTTCAAGATCTTGAAGTTGATGAAACATATCTTGTTAAGCATATTAAACCTATAAAGAGTACATATAGTGAATCATACATACTGAAGGTAAGAAAACATGATGAAGATAATATTATGCAAGTCTTTTCTACGAAATCTATTAATGATTATATAAAAGCAAAGAAAATTTCAAAATATCCCAAACAATTTCATTTTGCAGTAAAAAGAATTACTAATGGAAAATTTGCTGGTAAACTATATGCAGAAATTGATGGTTTCAATAACGGAGAGAATGTGGGTTTTATAGAATTGAAGTGATAATTTAGAAGATGTTACAATTTTATATCATACAAAGCGATATAAAATTATTTTAAAAAATATCTTAAATAAAATATTTTATGTATAATAAAATGGTAAATAAAGATAAAACCTTTTGTAAAGGACTCGTTGAATTGATACTTTTGTATGATCCTGACTATAAATCTCCCAAAAAGATAGCAGAAGACATATTACACAATCTAAAGAATACAATCGAAAATTCAAATTGTCCAACATGTGATGAAAGTGATGAAGATAATGAAGATCATGTTGTTGTCAAATCTAATAAGAAGAAGAATCCTCCTAAAATGTGGACCTGTCAGGAATGTCACATAACTTGTACTTTGAAAAATAAACTAAACCATGAAAGAACCAATAAACATAAAAATAATCTAAGCAAAAACACTAGTGCAGAATGTGAATAATTATATATCATATATAATGATATATAATTTAATGAGCGGATGAAAGAAGTTGCTTAAAGAAAGAAATTTTATTAATAAAATGAAAAAAGTCACTTAAAGAAATAAATTGCATTAGTAAAATGAATAAGAATATTAATAATAATAAAATGCATCGAGGACGACCAATTGGTACAACAAAAGATCCAAATAGAAGACGTATTCGAAACCCTCATGGAAGACTTATTGATTTTGAAGGACCACAATATAATAAATTGATTAATTCTGGTTATATTTTAAATTCTGAAGGTACTGCACTTGTTTTAGATGATAATTTTAATAACAACATAAATATTCAAAGATCAAGAAGGCAATCTGCTACTAGAAAAGTAACATTGAATGAAGGGAAAGTTAAAAATCCTGACACAAAAAGATTTATTAATAGAACTGGTGCAGTGTTTAATAAACTCATCCAAAAATATCATTATGATACAAATAGAAGTAGATTTATTACTAGAATAGTTGATCCAAAATCAGAAACTAAAATTAAAATTCATTCTCCCAAATTTATTAAAAGAATTAATCGTGGTTATATTTATGAAAGAGAAAGTAATACATTAATAAATCCCAGCGTAAAAACTGAACATGCCTTGAGAGATCATGTAACGATTTATGATTTAACTATTGTCAATGAAGCCGATCCAGAAATACAAATGAGTAAATTACAGAAAAGAATAACTGAATTGTGTAAAACTAAAATTAAAAGAGGTTCTATAAAAATATATTTGGGACTGGATATGTTACTTACAAAACTTAACTCTAGTAATGAGATTATTACAAACGAATTCTATATTAACAGTGAAGTTGTTACTATAAATAACAAAAGTGAAATTAAAAATAGATTGAGATGTGCTAATGCAAAATTAATGCGAAAAATAGATAGATTTACTAATGAAGGATCTGGATGGACTGTTGATGAAATTCAGAGACATCGTCTACATATTACGCGTCACAATCCATTAGCTGCGAGAAGTTATATTCCACTACCAGATTGGATTCAAAATAAAAAAGCTACGATAAATATTAAAAATACGGATGACAAATGTTTTATATACTGCTTAGCAAGAGTTTTAGATCCAAATCCTGAGAAAAAGAATTTTGAACGTGTCAGCAAACATTTGGAAAAAGTATGTATTGATTTAGGTTTATCAGATATTAAAACACCTGTTTCTATGAAAGATATTCCTAAAATTGAAGAGAAATATAATATTTCTATTAATGTTTACGGTCATACAAGTAATAATTTTACAGTTATTCGATCAACAGATAAAATATATTACAATCACATTGATCTTCTATATACCGAACAAGATGATAAAAAACATTATGTATGGATAAAGAATTTTGATAAACTTCTACTACGGCGCAATAAAAATAATAACAAAAAGTATCACTGTAAACACTGTCTTCAATACTTTGCTAATCAGGAAAGTTGTGATAAACATTGTGAAAGATGTTTTTCAATAAATGGTTCTCAAGCTATTGATATGCCAAAAGATGGAAGTATTATAACATTTAATCATTTGAAAAATACAATTCCATGTCCTTTTGTGATATATGTTGATTTGGAAGCTATCCTGGAAAAATTGAAACCTCCCATAGAAAAACCGAATAATAAATCTTCATATACAATACTTACACAAAAACATGAATGCTGCTCATTTGGTTATAAAGTTGTTTGTCATGAGAATGATGAATACAGTAAACCTTATAAATATTTTCGTGGTGAAGATGCAGCGACTGAATTTTTTGAATCTTTATTCGAAGAAGAGAAAGAAATAATTAAGCACATGAAAGAATTTAAAAAATCAGATATAATTTGGAAATCCCGTGATCAATTGGAAGAATATAAAAGAGCAACAATATGTTACATATGTAACACTACATTTACACAAGATAATAAAAAAGTAAGAGATCATAATCATATAACTGGATTATTCAGAGGTGCTGCATGCAATAAATGCAATTTGAAACTTTCATTGTCGCAAAGAATTCCTGTTATAATTCATAATTTGAAGGGTTATGATTCACATCATTTAATGAAAGCTATTGGAAAATTCAACAAAAAAATTACTGTAATTCCAAATAATATGGAAAAATATGTCTCATTCACTATTGGTACAGAAAGAAAAGAATATGATAAGAAAAGTAAAAAATTTGTTACAAGAATTAGAAGTAGTTTAACATTTATTGATAGTTTTCAGTTCATGTCCTCTAGTTTAAGTCAATTGATTGATGATTTGAAAAAGAGTGGTATTGATAAATTTAAATATACTCAAAAGGATTTTGGTAAATTAACAGATGTAATTACAAGAAAGGGTGTTTATCCATACAGTTATGTTTCAAGTTTCAAAAAATTTGACAAAGACATAAATAATCTCAAACGAAAACATTTCAAAAACGATTTGACTGGAGAAGAAATTAGTAAAGCTGATTACAAGTTCTTTCATCACGTATGTGAAACATTTAATATTAAAACTCTTGGGGATTATCACGACTTATATTTGAAAACTGATGTGTTGTTATTGGCTGATGTTTTTGAAAATTTTCGAAGAACTTGTTTGGAATATTATGAATTAGATCCCGCTCATTATTTAACAGCACCTGGTCTGTCATGGGATGCATGTTTAAAAATGACGGGAATTAAATTAGATTTGATTTCAGATATTAATATGCATTTACTGATTGAAAAAGGATTACGAGGTGGTGTTTCCATTGTAACAAATCGTAAAGGAACTGCAAACAATAAATATTTGAGTAATTTTGATCAAAGTAAGAAAAGTACATATTTAGCATATTTAGATTTAAATAACCAGTATGGTTGGGCAATGTCTCAAAGTATGCCATACGGTGGATTCAAATGGACAGATACTAAAGAATATATTCTACCTAGTTATGATGACTTATTTAATAATAATCTGAAAAAGGGACACATTTTAGAAGTTGATTTGGAATATCCAAAAGAACTTCATGATTTACACAATGAATTACCTTACTGTCCAGAACATGTATTGATTTCAAAAACTATGCTGTCTGATTATTCGAAAAAAGTAGCAAAGAATCACAATATTAAAGTAGGAAAATACACAAAGCTTAGTCCTACACTCAATGATAAAACTAATTATGTAATTCACGAAAGAAATCTCAGACAAGCAATTGATGCAGGTTTAAAATTGAAAAAGATTCACAAAGTATTACAGTTTGATCAGAAACCATGGATTAAGGACTACATTGATTTTAATACTGAAAAAAGAAAAGAAGCAAAGAATGAATTTGAAAAGAATTTCTTCAAACTGATGAATAATTCATTTTTTGGAAAAACCATGGAAGATAAAAGAAAAAGGCAGAATGTGAAATTGGTAACAACCACTGAAATGTTAGACAAATATGCATCGAAACCAACATTTATAGCGAGTAAAATATTTGATGAAAACTTAGTTGCAATTCATAATATGCAAGATAAAATAGTTCTTGATAAACCAATTTATGTGGGTTTCTCAATTTTAGATATTTCAAAAACATTAATATACGATTTTCATTATAATTATATCAAGAAAAAATATCATGGAAATAAAAGTATTCTACATTATATGGATACTGATTCACTAATATATACAATTAAGACTAATGATATATACAAAGATTTGTGTAAAAATAGAGAGCATTTTGATCTCAGTGACATTTCAAATCCTAAATTAGTCAAATATAAAGATGACACTAACAAAAAAGTTATTGGAAAAATGAAAATGGAATATATTAACACTCCAATGACTGAATTTATTGCATTGAAAAGTAAAATGTACAGTATCAAGTTTGACGATGGTACAGAAAGTAAAAGAGCTAAAGGTGTTGTTCATAGTGTAACTAAAAATGATATAAGACATGACATGTATGATAATACTCTGGAAACAATTGGAAGTATACATTCCAAAATGAACGTAATTAGAAGTGTAAAACATCAATTGTACACGATGACTATGAATAAAATTTCTCTTTCAGTCTATGATGATAAAAGATACTTATTGAAAGATGGTATACGATCATATGCTTATGGACACTACAAAATAAAGTAAGTAACATTTTTGAAAGAGTATTATCTCAAAAGCAGATACTGGGATTGTCAAATTTTTTCAGAAAATTGTTTGTTGAGCG
The DNA here is from genome assembly GCA_905160935.1 of Enchytraeus crypticus. Lineage (NCBI taxonomy): Eukaryota > Metazoa > Annelida > Clitellata > Enchytraeida > Enchytraeidae > Enchytraeus > Enchytraeus crypticus. The sequence goes on from CAJHZI010000466.1 coordinate 619,609, forward strand.
CATTATTTTCGAAAATTTTGAGACGATCCCTTCTTGTCCAATGTTGTCGTGGACAACTGTAGTACTCGTAGTACTCTTATTATTGTTATTATTATTATTAGTTATTTAGTATTAGTTGTTATTAGTTATTATTAGTATTAGTTGTTATTGTAGTTGTTGTTGTTGTTGTTGTAGTTGTTGTTGTTAAGCATCAGTAGAGATATGAAGTGCAATGCTTTATCACTTCTAATTTAATTTTGATGTGGCCCCTTACCAGTTTGTTTACCTCATTAGCATACCGTTACGTATTCTATTGGGTCAAATGAAACTTTTAATTATTCTATTAGGTCATGCATAAAATAATTTTTTTTCTGGGGCAAATTTGTTTTGTTGAGTCAAATGATAAACAATAAAATTAAGTCAAGATCGCATGATCGCTCGAGTACGTGTAACCGGCGTGATGTTCAAAGTTCATTGTATAGGCTGATGTAAACTGCCATGTGTTTTAACTGATACATGTAATAGCAACATTTCTCACAAAACTGTCAACATGAGTGGTCGTTTATTAACTGCATCTCAATTTCTGAACAATATTGCAAAAGAAACTACTACCAACTTACATGATTTGCAAATGCGAGAAATCAGAAAAAGTAGAGAAATGGAGAGTTTAATTGAGAAGAAACATAAGCTACAAGAAACTCTTAAGAAGATATATATCAAGATGCAGACAACTGACTTTTCGCTTGAGGCAGTACAAATAGAACTACAAGCGATTAACAAAGAAATAAAAGCGACTAAAGCAAACATACCAATGGATATGGAACAACCATCGAAGTTGACTGTCAACATGACTGGTCGTTTTATAACTGCATCTCAATTTCTGAACAATATTGCAAAAGAAACTACTACCAACATACATGATTTGCAACTAAGAAAAATCAGAAAAACAAGAGAAATGGAAAATTTATTTGACAAGAAGCGTAAGCTAGAAGAAAGTCTGAAGAAGATATATACCAAGATGCAAACAACTGACTTTTCGCTTGAGGCAGTACAAATAGAACTACAAGCGATTAACAAAGAAATACAAGCGACTACAGCAAACATACCAATGGATATGGAACAACTATCGAAGTTGAATCTAAACAGCCCCGAGTAGTTGACAGTATAATTTTTAAAGACCTTCATTTAGGCTATATGTCTAAATGAGGGCAGACGCTTTTAATTGTGCGATTGATATGTGTTTTATACTTTCAATCTTTCGCACAATTGAGTATCTGCCTTAAAAATCAACAAAAAGAAGCTGGATCTGATGCCTGATTAGGAAATACCTTTGGATTATTAACTTTTAAAACCAGTATTTTGGATCAACTCCAGAGTTACAGGTTAGTACTTTGAAAATTTTCACCTATATAAATAGTAGTCCCAATATACGACAAAGAGTACGCTATGTTTTCAGTTGTGCTATAACTGTCCTATAATCATAGGAGTTCAAATATGTATGTACATTTACTAATGGTTCTATAATTGTAGGGGCTAAGGTTCCCCCGTATATTATGGCTCTGAGTTTAAACCTTCTATATTTACAGGAGTTTAGGTATATATACATATTCACTGGAGGTTCCATATTTGTAGGGGGTCTATATACGAAAAAGTGTACGCTATGTTGTCGTTGAGATAAGGGGACTGGCAGTGTTTTCGTTGGTGAGCTAGATTTCATGATTAGGGTCAGGGGGTCCCCTGAATTTTGGGTTAATGAGCCACCTTTCTTACTATTCCTACTACTATTTTCCACGAACACCTTAGCTTTTGGTATTCTATCCTCAAATATAAAACTATTAACACCTAACTATAACATTAATTCTCCTTCTCTATCTACCCCTTTATGTCTCTCCCTCTTGAATTCGGCCTAGTAGGAAGTCCAAATATTATATTTATAGACTTAACAAATATTTACATTCGCGATCAGTAGCTCTCAATTAATCAAGAAATTTATGCCGTCAGAGATCATCATTTTTAGCATCTTGCGATCTATCAAATATCATCGTGATAATCAAGACGGTTAAACCTGCGTGTATTGTATATAGTATAAGAAATCTGGTTTATGTACTTTGAAGCCATTCTAGTGCTTTTTTTCAGTTTGTGATATATTTAAAGTGATTTGAGAAATTAAAATTTTATTCAATATTCATGGCTGGCTCTATGAGAGCGGGAATATTTATATTTTGCTGCACTATTACAAGTAGTGACTTCAATTTATAGCATTAAACAAGTAATCTCGAGTTATATTTACTATTAAAAATTACTGTAAATTGCTCTGAACTGTACCATGGACAAGATGTGTATTATTTCAAATGGTTAGTGCATTGAGAGATATTTTAATAAATTGTATATTGTAAACTGATATATAATTTGTAATTTAATCTTAAAGTAAGGTGGGAATAAAAGATGATTTGACGTTTCACTGTAATGTAGCGCAACTAAATGCGTTACATATTTTATTTCTCACCCATATGTTTAGAATTAATTTTATTTGCACTCATGTTTCCATTTAGATGTTTAAATTGACCTTTGTGAATTGAGATTTGTATTCATTTTAGCGTATGTTTATTATAACTTATTTTGCGTTAGAATTGCAAGGTTACGAAACGAGAATATTAAATTAAGTAATGAGGAAATGCAAATTAACATGTAATTAGAATTTTAACCTTCATATATTGAGATATGATTTTTGATTATTGGTGTATTTATGTAAAAACTGATACTAAGCTAGATATGATATGACATTCAGTAAAAACTAGCACATTTGTAAAGCAATAATGCAAAATATATGCATAAGAAACATGCATGCATAGCAAACACTCGTGCAGTTGGGTGGAGAAATGTTATGAAGAGCTTGATTCTGATTGGCTGTTGAGCATGGCCTCGATCAATGGTATATTACCAGATGATAGGCCATAGCAGTTAGTTTACTCCTGAACTCTGGCTTCTACGGAATTACTATCTGAACTTGTCTAAATACAATTCTCAATGAATTATTGCTACAAACACATAAACTAGTAGATTTCATACAAGCTTCTGAATTTCTGACTGCATTCGTATGAAATAGTTCTACTATACACCTTCTATAGGTCGGTGATAGTTAGCACGAAAAATACGAAATCAATATTAGAACGATTGTGCCTCACGGGATTGCAGATTTATGTTAAATCGTCCTCTAAACCTTCTATAGGTCGGTTAGACAGATAATACATAAAATCTCATATCCGATTACTATAGAAAGCCTTGATTGTACCAGAAACGCCGATTACTAGAGTTGAATCTAGGTAAAGCGTTTTCTCGTCAATTCAGGTGAATAGATGCATTTACAACACTTTGTGTTGGCAGTGAAGACAGAAGACAGGAAATTGAAGACTGAAGATTGAAGACAGAAAATAGAAGACTGAAGATTGAAGATAAAAAATTGAAGAGGAAGACAGAATCAGGAAATAGCGAATTTCTACGAAGAACACTAATTTTCTAGTGCCTAATCCAGATAGGTGTTTCTTTCATAGAATTCAGCTAAACGACTACAATCCTGAATTCTACGGAAAGCGCGATTTACTAGTGCCTAAGTCTAGTTAAGCGTCTTTGCCTTAGATTCAGCTAAACGACTGTAAAATAACACCTCTTGTGTTAACAGTCAAAAGAAAGAAAGAAAAGAAGACAGAAGAGAATAATACTGAAGTTCGGAGAACGCTAATTTTCTAGTTGTCCACTCTAGATAAGCGTTATCCTTCTAGAATTCAGTCAGACGATTGCAGGTCCTAAAATCTATGAAAAGCGCAATTTACTAGTTGCCTATTCTAGTTGCGCGTCTTTTTCACAGATTCAGCTAAACGACTGTAAACTAACACCTCACGTGTTAACAGTCAGATAAAAAAGAATAAAAGAGGGAAAGTATCAAATCATATAAGCGAGGAGTGCCTTGAAGCCAATAACTCGTTTCCAAATTTCCATCTCGTATTTTAATTGCAAATAAAGACATTTAGCTAACTGATTACAAGTAGATTGACTTTATATTTATCGCCTATTTTTAGCATTTTATTAATTGTTGCGTAGTATTCGTTTAATATTCTCTTCTATCTTTATGTTTAATGTTTTAACTCGTTATATTGCTATCGTGTTTCTTTGTTAGTAATAAATCGTTTAAAATAATAAATCAGTAGCTTTTGTGTCAATATTCTAATTTAGTTAGAATTTATACAGATAATTACAAATAACATACAAATACTATAAATTATCATACACTGAACGAATAAGCATGAGTTCTGTTCATATCAGCTCCATTCTCATTGATTTAGCCTCTAACTGGCTATATGAGCAAGAGATCCTTGCATCCTCAAGATTAATACCGCCAAAGCATGAAGAGTTGGAAAAATCAAACCCACGACTCCATTCCAAACTCCTATAACGGAGAGAGGATTGGAGAACCCAACAATTGGCACCCGAAGTGGGGCAAAAACTGTCACACAACGGGATAACCCAATAATAGGACTGACAGAATCCAATGAGGTGGGACCTCTGAGTAGAGTCCTGCTGGTCGAAGAGCATTCACGCATTAAACCAGCAAGAAGTCCGTGCTACAACTTATAAACTTGTAACGTTAACGACTTAGTAAATCGGTCAGTTTCATTCAGTCATTCGTTTAATCGATTTCTCAATTTCAGTCATTAAAATCTGTATTGATAGCCTTCCAAAATTCATTCCATAATAATTATTAAGTCAGTCAGTTTCAGTCATATACTAATATCATTATATAAGCCTAACGCTTACTTCGACAATGTTTCGCTTTACACAGGAGTCGAGGAATGGGCCAACTAGTATTCTAACCGATGCAAAATTGCTCTAATCAAATAAGAGCAGGATAAATTCAATTAAACTTTTGACAATCAGCAAATAATCAAATCTTGGACTATCTTTCAATGAAGCAATAACTAACTTAACAAAAAGTTCTTACGAAAAACCTTTGAAAAATTGTGGGTAGCTGAATTGTGCTAAACCTGGTTTTCAATTTGCTATGACAACAAATCTAAATGTCGACCTAACGAAAGTCTCCTACCTTATACTGTTTTGTGTTTTATTACTCAAATATATGCTTTGTATTCTACTGTGTATTCTTTTCTGATGTTGCTTTCTTATATATTGAATATACAATTAATGCATTCTAGTTAAATAAACAATTTGTTTAGTCTCTTTGAGCTGATGCGTATTCAGTTTCAAATAGTTCTCAGTATGAATGAGTATTAGAGTATATTTGAAATAAATAAATAACTATATAGCCTATATATATATATATATATATATATATATATATATATATATATATATATATATAATTATATATATGTATATACATGTATATATATATATGTATATATATATATACATACATATATATATACATATATATATATATATATGTGTGTGTGTGTGTGTGTGTGTGTGTGTGTGTGTGCGCGCGTGTGTGTGCGTGTGTGTGAGTAGGTAAGTGTTCGGCAAGTACATTTTGAAACTTAACTCTTTGTTTATCTTTCGCACAGAATGGCCATGCTGTCCTGGTAATAGCCACTAACACCCATTCTTGTCGGCGTCATATCAAGGCTATTGTAAGTACTGTTTACCATTGATGGTCCGTGGAATAGTTCCATGGAATAGTTCCATGAAATAGTTCCAAAGAGTACTTCCATGAAGAGTTCCATGGAATAATTCCATGAAATAGTCTTATCCAAATGTTCTAATTGTTTCTAAAGCCGTCTTACGTCGACACCGAAGAAAATATAATTTCTTTTCGGTAGCCAACAAAATTTTTCCTAAATAAAGAGAGAGAGAGAGAGAGAGAGCGAGAGAGAGAGAGAGAGAACCATGATCATTTATTTCTAACTGAATTACGATATGCACAATGCGCATACAATGAGACAGAACGCAATTAAATCTGCCGTCAGACCGAGTACAATTGAGCTCTATCTAGCTGACTACAGGAAACATATAAACATAGCAACATATCAACATAAGATCGTAGGAAAAAATGGAGATAATAAACATTAATAGACCTATTGAAAACAGCATTAAATTGTAATTAGAAAATATTGCGGACTAACTAAAGCAGGAGCAATGATATGTAAAACTACAACTGCGTTACAATTAAAACTGATTCAAACAATGGTACAGGCAGGACTAATATTAGTAGATAACCTCTAAACGATCAGAGGGTCTACTGACTTAAAGACACTTTACATCTATAAACATAGACATTGATAATCATTTCTTAATATGAATTAAATTCTGTTTGTACATTTTCTTAAAACTTATTCAGTGGAACAAGTTCTGATTTCACTGGGGATTTCATTCCAAATTGTACAGCAAGAGTTTACAAAGGAGTTGAAAAAGGCACGATTAGATTGTTTATTAAGGCAATTACTTGTTTTAATGTGAGTAGGATAACTATGACCAGCCTGATTTAAGCAGAATAGATTGGTCGTAGAGATGGGGACAGAATAGGAAGAATTTAAGCATTTGAAGTAGTAGGATTATTGGGGGGCTGGCACATTATGATTTTTAAGCACAACCTAAGCTTAAAATCTAGCTAAATTCTATTTTTAGCCTTGCTCTGCCTTGATTAAGCATACTGAGATGAACGTTAATCATTTCAAGCATAGAATAGCCTTAAAACATAGCTAAATTCTATTTTAGCCTTGATGCATAAATGTTCCATGAATATTAAGCACAGACATGCCTTGAGTCTTGCTCATTTCTATTTTCTGCCTTAAAATTTACACCATTGCAATTGAAGCATAGCCTTGCCTATCAATAATCTAACACACAAGCGTAAAATCAAGCACGCCCACAGCTCACGAGGACAAAAACGATTTCAATTCACATCATTTCATCCACAAGGCAGAGACAAAATGATTTTAACAGGCATCTTTAGCCTTGATACCTAAGCTTATATCTATATTAGCCTTGTCATCAACGTATGTACTGAAAGTATGATAACCACTCTCCTAGCCTAGCTGTAAACGGTCGGGTTAAAATACCGCAGCTGTTCAGCTACCTTAAAGTAACTATACATATATGTAAAAGCCTATACCCGAGACAGCAGAGTATACTCTCAGATACTTAGCTTAAAATAACAGCTGGATGTTTATATATACTGAGCGCTGTAAAAAGCTCTAGTAAAAAGACACAGCTACTCGATGCCGATGCTCAGATGTTGTAACTCTGTGGAAAGCGAAAGTGAAAAGCCTATACGTGTATATTTCTACAGTATACTTTCCAAAATTCATAAATGTAGTTACTTTATGAAGCAATCAATATATTTACTGTTACCCAAATATCAAATTCATAGCCATCTTCGCTGTGTCTTAAGCTAATGTACGTGGTACACTGAGTTACACATCAGCAGCTATAATCTTTTTATAAGACAGCAGAGTATACACGAGTAGACTCTGCTGCAGCCTACACGTTAAACAGCTGGAAAGTTGAGCTTCAGTAGTGGAGTGGTACTCATTCCGTGAATAGCAAAAACATAAATATAGAAAAGAAAATGAAAATATAATAAAAATTAAAAATATATGAATTTTATTTAAATATTTTTTCTTACATATATAAAATGGAAACTCAAACGGTGAAACAATTGCGACTTGTCGCGAAGCAACGAGGTATTAAAAGATACTATTCTCTTCGCAAGGCAGAGCTTATTGATGCGTTGTCATCGACATCACAAACAATCGGTGGTGTTGTAGATTTGCTCAATTCTCCTGTACCAGATATTCAACAACCGATTTTAGTTCCAACTAAATATAAACCATCACCCAAGAGACATTATGGCAATTTGCTCGACACACCGGTGCCTGATATAAAAACTGAGATTCTTGCACCAATTAAGACTGGAGTAATGGCAACTATCAAATCATATTGGGATTGGCTGGTAAGCGATGTACCAAGCAACATTAAAAGCAAAGTAAGAGAATCGTATAAGACACTAAAGTCTAAAGTTGAGAACATATTTAACAAGTCTAAGGCGGATACGTATGAAATCAAAGAAACAAAATCAGCTTTAAAGGGATTCACTAAGCAATATACCATTGATGGTCGAAATGGAGTGGATGCAGTGTCATTTCTCAATAGCGTTCAGACAAAAGTGTTAAATGTATTAAACAACAACCCTCAGTAAAAAGTTAATCTAACACTCACATGTACAATGGAAAGGGTGGATTTGAAGACTGGAGAAATTACATCGTCTGACGCCCCTTTTCTTTCAAAAACTGAAATAATTTTACCATCCACAGATACCGCAGAGGTGTATGAAAAGACTAAACGTAAAATGCTAGAGTCAATGGCTAATTTTCAGAAGCGGGGTAGTAATTGGAGATTTCGCAGAGTGATGAAATTAGAAATAAATACTGTAGAATACAAGCCACTACGAGGTAGCTCCTACATTCCTCTTCCTGAAGAATTAGCTGATAAAAAGGCTATTATAAATATGAAAAATGAAGACGATCAGTGTTTCAAATGGTGTATAGCTAGAGCCTTAAATCCTGTTGAAAAAAATCCACAACGCATTGATAAACAATTAAAGAAGCAGGCCGAAGAATTTAACTGGAATGGTATTGATTTTCCGGTTAATTTGAAAGATATTGATAAATTTGAAAAGAATAACAATGTATCAATTCATGTGTTTGGATATGAAAAGCTAGAGGCGTGGGCCAAAGAAGAAGAATTAATACCATTAAGGATTTCAACGTTAAGTAGTCAAAACGTAGTAGATTTGTTACTCATATCAGAAGGTGATAATAATCATTACTGCTGGATTAAGAACTTCAATAGATTGATGTCAATAGAAGGAAATCACCATGCAATGCATTACTGCAGAGATGCTTAAACGGTTTCACAAGTGAAAATGCTCTTAATAATCACACTGAATATTGTTCACAACACGACGCTCAAAAAATTGTGTTACCTGACTCTGGAACGTTTATGAAATTCAATCACTATAAAAAATCGATGCGAGTACCATTCATAGTTTACGCAGATTTCGAGTCATTTATTAAACCGATTGATACACGTCAGCCGGATCCAAGCAGGTCAACCACTATCCGATACCAGAAACATACACCTAGTTCATTCTGTTATTACATCAAGTGTTTTGATGATAGCATTTACTCGCAAGCTCCAGTCACTTTTACTGCAAAGAATGATGATGACGATGTTGCTCAAATATTTTTTGACACTTTAGAGAAAAATATAAAAGAAATATACAATCAGTTCAAGTTTTCTAAACCAATGATATTCGATGAATCTGCCGCGAAGAAATTCAAGGCCGCAAAATCATGTCATATCTGTGAAAAAGAGTTGGGTAACGATCGTGTCAGAGACCACTGTCATCTATCTGGCAAATTCCGAGGAGCAGCACACGATAAATGTAATTTACAATACAAAATTCCAAAATTCTTTCCAGTAGTTTTTCACAATTTATCAGGATACGACAGTCACTTATTTATAAAGAAGTTGGCAGGTGGACAAATTAATTGTATTCCGTGTAACGAAGAAAAGTACATCAGTTTCTCTAGGGAATTGCTGGTTGACAAGTTTATAAATAAAACAGGTAAAGAAGTACTAGTGAAACGAGAATTGCGGTTTATCGATAGCTTTAGATTTATGGCTTCGAGTCTTGAGAAACTTTCAAAGAATCTAAGTAAAGATCAGTGTAAGAATATTGCAAGTAAGTATTCTGGAAAGCAATTGGATTTGCTGTTGAGAAAAGGAGTTTACCCGTACGATTATGTTAGTTCGTCAGAAAGACTTGATGAAACTAAACTACCGCCAAAGGATGCTTTCTACTCAAAACTTAACGATACCAATATCAGTGATGAAGACTATAAACACGCAGAGACTGTTTGGAAAGAGTTTGGTTGTAAAACATTTCGAGACTATCACGACTTGTACAATATATCTGATGTGCTTTTACTAGCAGATGTCTTTGAAAATTTTAGAGATGTATGTATGACCCACTATAAATTAGATCCCGCGTGGTACTACACCTCGCCAGGACTAGCTTGGGATGCTGCGTTAAGATTAACTAAAGTTGAACTCCAATTGTTGAGCGATTACGATATGCTGCTGATGATTAAGCACGGAATAAGAGGTGGTGTAAGCACTATTTCAAACCGATATTCAAAAGCTAATAATAAATACATGGATGGGAATTTTAACGTTAATGATCCTTCCAAATTTATCAAATACCTGGATTCGAATAACCTTTATGGCTACTCGATGAGTAAGCCCCTACCCACACACGGGTTCGAATGGATGACAGAAAAAGAACTGGAGAACTGGAAAGAAATGAAGTGTATCCTCGAAGTTGACTTGGAATATCCTGCAGCGCTGCACGACCTGCATAATGACTATCCTTTAGCCCCCGAAATTGTGAAAGTGAATAAAGTAGAGAAATTGATACCGAATTTGAATGATAAAACAAAGTACACATTACATTACGAGAATTTGAAACTGTACGAAAGTATGGGACTGAAAATTACCAAAATACACAGAGGCATAAAATTTGAAGAAAGTCCATGGCTTAAAACTTACATCGATTTAAATACACAGCTACGCACTAAGGCTGCCAACGACTTTGAGAAAGATTTCTTTAAACTAATGAACAATAGCGTTTTTGGAAAAACTATGGAGAATATTGAAAATAGGATAGATTTCAGATTGGTTGATAATAGAGAAAAGGCTGTTAAATCGGCTGCAAAGCCGTACTATTACCGAACAGTGATATTTGACGAAAATCTTGTCGGCGTCCACATGAGAAAGACTAAATTGGTATACAATAAGCCAATATACCTAGGTATGGCAATATTAGATTTAAGTAAAACTTTAATGTACGAATTTCACTATAATTACATAAAGGAAAAATACAATGATAAAGCCAAGCTGTTGTTTACAGACACGGATTCGTTGATGTACGAAATACAGACGGAAGATTTTTACGCAGACATATCTAATGACGTCGAACGCAGATTTGACACTAGCGATTATCCGAGAGTTCATCCATCAGGCATTAAGACTGGAGTTAACAAGAAAGTCATTGGAATGTTTAAAGACGAAGCTTGTGGAAAGGAAATTGAAGAATTTGTTGGATTGAGAGCAAAGTTGTACTCTTACAAATTAGCAGATGAGGAGCACAAGAAATGTAAAGGTGTCAAGAAGAATGTTGTTGAGAGGACAATAACACATAATGATTACAGAGATTGTCTGTTTGAGAAAAATTATCATTCTAGAAGCATGAACGTTATTAGATCACGCTTGCACGATGTCTGTACTGAGGAAGTCAATAAAGTTGCTCTCAGCGCAGATGACGATAAGCGAGTAATCATGGACGATGGCGTGCACACTCTAGCTTACGGACATTATAGCTTAAATATATAAAACATATTTTTATGGATAAAGTTTACCCCCCTCGTGAGGGGGGCAAACTGACTTCAGAATATTCCGTTTCAGTCAAGAAATTTTTTCATTCTATACTGAGGAAGTCAATAAAGTTGCTCTCAGCGCAGATGACGATAAGCGAGTAATCATGGGCGATGGCGTTCACACTCTAGCTTACGGACATTATAGTTTAAATATATAAAATGTAATTTTTTATTAATATTTTCAAACCACATTTGGTTTCAAAATAATTCTCTACAACCAAACAACTTCAGGATCATCTTTGTCTGTATTGAAACCATCAATCTCTGCATACAACATTCCCTTATATTTTCCGTTATTGATTTCTCTTACCGTAAACTCAAATCTTTCATGGTCCATTTCCAACTCTTCCTCTTTAATATATTCATTAATCTTTTTTGTGGACCACATTTTTTTAGGGATTTCACCCTCATTTTGTATAACGTACAGAATATATGATTTGCCGAATTTTGTGTGTATAGGTTTCAATCCCATTACAATATATTTATCTTCAACTTTGAGATTTTGAAACTTGATTATTTCTGAGTTTGAGTTTGTAGTTGTCATTTTATATAGTCCAAGAAAATATTTAAATAGAAATTTTTTATGAATCTAAATTTTGTAAATTAGATATGGGAATCCATTCATTAAATTTCTTGTTGTAACCCACCCATTTAACCAAGGCATGTTCCACACCTTTAATCTTTTTCCGTTGTAGAACCTTTTCAATTCTATAATTTTCTTGATTTGTCTTCTGCAATTCTTCTGCGTAAAAACCTCCTTCTATCTCTTCGCCTAACGAATCTGTCAATTTATAAGTGATCGGGGATGTGTATTGCACTTTGGATATCTTGTACACCGCTTCAGACCAATTGGGTAGGAATCCCTTTTCAAACACACCCTTAATCCGACTAATTCTAACTCTATCGCCAACCTCAAATTTTCGATTCGTTTCCAAATTTCTATACTTCCTACTGTTAATTATAAATGCTTCGTTTTCCTTTTTACTCGCCTCAATTGGAGTCATTTTTACAGTCGAATGTTTCGTGTTGTTATACTCTGCAATTAAATCGTCAATCATATCAATCCAATTTCTCGTATTTTCCGCAGTAAATCTTTTCCACATCTTTTCCTTGATACTTCTATTGAATCGTTCGACGACTGCTGATTTATGTTCACCAAATGTAGAGTATCTATTAATATCAAGTTTCTTTAACCAATCATCCAAGTTTTTGTTGTAAAATTCCTTACCCTGATCAACCCATAAATGTTTAGGCTGTCTTCCCGGCGATGCCACTATTTGTTTAAATGCCTCTGCAGTTGTTTCACCTCTCTTGTCTTTCAACGGAATGCTCCACGCATACTTGGAAAACACATCAATGACGTTAAGCATGTATCTGTAGCCCTTATTTACTCTACTCCACTCCTGCATTTCGATTAAATCTGCTCCCCATATCTCATCAACTTCAAACACGTGAACTTGTCGTCTTGTAAATTTTCTGCGAATCGGTTTGTGTAATTCTCTAGCCAATTCTTCAAAGGGTCCAACGTTTCGCTTCAAACCTCTTTCTTCGCTGGACCCCTCTATTCGTTTTTTGACTCAACACCAAGACCAAACTTTGCCTTATTTTTCATGATGTGGTATACAAATCGAGCCATATTTCTTTGTGCACTATCAAATCTTGAATCATTAGCAATTTCGTATGCTCGATGAGCCAAAGCTTCGTCGCTTATATTTCTGCTCGCTGTATCGGTATTTGCAGTATAAAACTGGTCGTGCAATTTACACATTCCATCCAACTCATTTATACCCTGATAACCTTCGCGATTTCTCAGTTCGTACTTTGTGCCTGGACCGCAGTACGAATACTTGTTGAGATTATTAAATGAACCGTTAGGTACGTACTCTCCACGTCTGGCAGGTAAATGTAGTTCTCCAACTGTATTTCCAACTGCCGATAACACATTATTAAACACACCCTGACCCGAGACAAATTTTGACTTTTTACTTCCACACACTCCACAAATAGCAAATTGCTGTTTTCTATTATTAGCAGTTAACCTTTCCTGCGTCTGTGTAGAATCAGTTTTCCTTTTACATTTCAAGCAGTACATTTTTAAATTACATTATAAAATTTTATAACATAATTTTCATATTAGAAAACTTATTAATCTATAATAATCGGAGTCTGACCATCGGATGTTAGGTACATCACTCTATCGGAAAGTATCGTAACATACATATGAGTATGTTCTGGAACATTTTGACTAAATTTAAAATTAAGTTTCATATTCATAACATCAGTTTTGATTCTTTCACTCTGATGTCTTACATCAAAGACTACAAGTGGAAATAGCTTTTTGTAATTCATCATATCGATCTGTGTACCTCCAATTAAATGATTAAAACCAAAGTGTTCCTTCTTAAATTCATCCGCCATAGCGCAGAAATCTACATAGTCATTTGTAGCAAAGTTTATTCTCGGTTCATCTGCAGGATATCTCTGATCATTCAATTCAACAAAAGCACTAGTCAAGTTAAGGTGATCAAACACAGCTGGATTTTGTTCCTGTGTTCTTGATTTGTCAGTTTGAAATCCAACAATTATCCATCTAGGCTTTTTACTTCCAGCGTCTCTATTGATCATCCATTCAAATTCCTGCACGTTGTGCGTAACTATAGTATGTTGATCAGTTCTTCTGCTAAAACTTACTGAAATTTTCCTTTTACTTACAACATACTCTCGCAGTGAAGTTATCATTTCAACCGACGGTTTTATTCTTGGTACCATCCACCTAATATCCGTTAGTGAAACTTTACCTTCAAAAACGTTATTCGCTTTATGAATAGCCGAATTATCAATCACTCTAGTGAGTCGCAACGTATGACGCAAATTGTAAAGTACTTTGTTATAATCGGAAAATCCAAATAGATGCGAAAATGGAATGTTGAATGAAAATTGACCTGGCGCATCGTTGTTCATTAGAAGTTGTCGGCGAATCGCAAATCCTTCATTGTAATCTGGATTTTCTTGCGGTGTAAAAAGATTGGCAGCAATGTCTCCGCCTGGTGCAACTGCTGGAGATTGTCTATATTTGGAGGATACTGCGCCAACATTAGTGTCCTTTCTCCAACTTTGATTCAATCCCGCGCTGCTATTGAAATCGTCAGGATAAGACAGATAACCCAACATTGACGTAGTCTGTCCTGGAAAACGTAATATTTCAATTGATTTACCTCCTAGAATATATTCAATATTTTCAAAGAAGTAAGGAATAGCATTATTTATCAAAGCTATTTGAGCTGTTCTATCAAAAGCATTGCCATTGTCATTTCGAACTAATCTTCCCTTTATTTTAAGGAAGCTTTTAGCTGGGTTGTAATACGAATCACTTGCAGGAATATCAATTTCAATAACATGACCATTAGAATCAAAGTCCGCTTTAGTCTGTGGAATAAAGGACGAGTATTGACAACTTTCTACACTATTGTCAACAATTATTGACGATGGTTGTGTGAAAATTTCGTTTGGCAATTCAGTTTCCATTTTATATATGTACGAAATTTTTTTAATTAAAATCGTTTTAATCCACTGCCCGATTTTTGTAGTTGTTCTAGTATCTGTTCCGATTCTGGAGTTAGACGACTGTTTTTGCTTGCTATCTTTCTAATTAATGCTTTGCCGCCCTCTGTCAAACCGAATGCAGCAATATCGCCTACTGCTCCTAACATTGGCTTTGCAATTAAATCTTTATTCTGATAGACGTACGAACCCATATCTTTCAGTGTATCGACAAATCCCCGTCCATGTACCAGAGTTTGTTTTGAACTGTATGCTTTGCATTTCTCTTTGACAATCATTTTACTAAATACAATATATTTTTAATTAGATTTTTCTCTAATTAGTAATACAATAGTAAGTCTTTCACCCATCAGATCGATAAGTTTGTTGTCTTGATCGGTCAGCCGCAGTTTTATACTATCAATTTCAAGCCTATTAACTATTGGTAAAAATATCAATTCAGGAGTAGGATTTTCTATGATTTTATAGCCTGGATTTACTCTCTGTGTGAATGTATGTATCACATTAGATCTTTTACCATTAAGACAGTTACCAATAGCAATATCGCAATGGACTTGTATCGAATTGACTTTTTCTATATCAATTATGTTGGGAGACAGATGAGTTCCATTTGACAGTTTTTCATCGGTGAATCCTAGAGTAGACCCTAATGAATTGTCAATTCCAAAGTCAACCATGTACTTTTCGTGTGATATAGTCAAAATTGTTTTGAAAATTAAATGACTTATATTTATGTAATATTTTTCATTAATTGTATCGTAGTCACCGTTTTCTCGCATTTCCCTTTGAATCGTAGCGTTAATATCTTTTAATTCGTAAGCACCTTTTGAAAGCGTGATTATTTTCCAAGTACTTCCGCCGTCGGTGGAATATTTAAATTTATTGTTGACTTCCGTGATGTTAGGAATTGAATTGTACGTCATCAGAGATATAAATGCTACTTCGTACTTTTTCTTAGGATCCAAACTTATTGGAGGGTGCAGATATGTAGTAAAATCTGTTGACGTGCTCGACTGAGTTAATTTCGCCATTTTTTATAGCAGGATTAAATTTTAAACTGGATATTTTAGAGAATTTCGAAATGGTTTTTATATATATCATCATATTTACCCTTGGTGATTGCACCAATTCTTAGCAGTTCATCCAATATACCAACTGCGGTATTGTATGCTCCATTGTTTCCAGCTTCTAGAGCTGCAAGATTTTCCACCAGCAGATGGACCAATTGATCTGGATTTTCATAGTGTACAACTTGATCTCCTTTTGGTCTACCTCGTCCACGTTTTTGTTTACCTGCAGGCATTACAAGTTTTCTCTTCTTCTTCTTAAGTCCTTCTCCGACGAGTTCACTCCCTGCTTTTACCTTAGTCAATATGCTCTTGTATTTTTCCAGTGTTTTCTGTTGAGACTCGCATATCGTTTTCTCAGCTGGAGTCTTTTTACTGTTGTTTCCTAAAAACTGCCCTATTCGTCTATTATGCGTTTGAATCTCCTTTAATGTTGCTTCAATTTCATTATTTTCATAGACTTCACTTGGAAGTTTCAGGTCGAGCAGATCTAGATTCTCTCGATCACTTTCATTGAGATTCTTGTCTAAATTAATAATTACAGGATCCCTCCTTGGTGTGGATTCACGTTCAGGAATAGGTGAATCATAAAATGGCATTGCCTGTATAGCCTCTCTCTGATCATTTGAACGCATCAATTGATTAGTAAAGGGAACTAAAATATCACTCAAGTTTTGTTTGTTGTCGACAATCTTTTGTTCTAGAATTTGAGCC
The DNA here is from genome assembly GCA_905160935.1 of Enchytraeus crypticus. Lineage (NCBI taxonomy): Eukaryota > Metazoa > Annelida > Clitellata > Enchytraeida > Enchytraeidae > Enchytraeus > Enchytraeus crypticus. The sequence goes on from CAJHZI010000466.1 coordinate 636,443, forward strand.
GTTTCCTTTGTAGTGTCGATTAACGGTTTGAATAACTTTGCTTGACTCTCATATGACTGTTGATTGCCTAGTTTCTCATTCAGAAACATTTGTTTGACTTCGTTCTTGGCCTTGTTATACCGGTTAATATCAAACTCCACCATCATTTTATTACATACATATATTTATTTATTAGGTATTTTTAGGTATTATTAGGTATTATTAGGTATTATTAGGTATTTTTATGTATTATTAGGTATTTTTATGTATTATTAGGTATTTTTAGATATTATTAGGTATTATTAGGTACTATTAGGTATTATTAGATATTTTTCAGGTATGTACATTGCATTGTAATTTAACAAATATCTACCACATTCAGGTTCCTCCCACAGATTTACAACAACGTAACCGTGCTTATTCATCCAAGCTTCATTACATATTTTTTCAAACTCTTCAAATGACATATCACCACTTACGTGAGTGTCATAGAAATATTTAAGCGATTTTTTATCATGTCGAAATAGAATAAAAATATTAGCATTTTGTCGAATTCCATGTTTTTTCAGCTTATGAATGCTCTGACATAAATAGAATACATTCGCATTATTATGTCGACCTTGACAGAAGTAATCTGTCATATCTTTCTGATTTTCATTCATGACGTCATCAAATATTACAATATGTGTTTTATTTCTATCGAGTTCAGAAGGGTGAACTATTCCATCATCTGGGTTGTGAAAAGTAACAATATCTTGACTTGTTTTAGACTTCTTCCTTGATTCATCATTACAATCCCGAAGGAATTTATACGCGTCTTGATCGGGTGTCATTGTGTACACCATCATATCATCATAGTACACTAATTTTTTCATAATGAAGTTCATCATTAGATTTGTCTTGCCACAACCGGTGCTGCCAGCTAGTATCATAAATATATTTTTAGGAAATATATCGTGATGCTTGCTCTCATAGTTGCTACCGTAAATTTTTTGATAAATTTTCGAATAGTTAGTATTCAAGTCTACCATTTTTATGTAGTAGTTATTATTTTAAATTGTTTCTTTCGTATAATTCATCTAATACATCCTTGAATAGACTCCCATTGTTCAGTTTATATAGCACGTAAATACAGTAATGACCGCAGATGACTTCGTTTGGTGCTTGAATTTTAAAAGTGTTAAAATAATTTTCCTTTCCTTTACAATAATGTTGAACTTCTGATGGAGGTATGAAGCCGTAACTATCAAAATATAGACATTTGCCATTCTTACTATAAAGAAATACCCAATGGGTCCCGTTCCCTTCGCTGTCATCAATATTAAGAATTAAACTTTCGTTATTACTAACTGATCCCTTTAGCTCATCTCGCATGAATACACCTTTGAAATTTTTTACATTTAGCTCTTTACATTTTTTTATTATATCAAAGTTGCTTAGCGGTTTAAGAGATTTGAATGAGTTTAAAAATTGGGGGAAGTTTATGCCTCCCCCTGTCTTTCTAAAAAAACTCCTGATCCACCTCTTTCCAAATACAATCCATTACCCCACTGAGCTCCTTTCAAATTCTTGACGCATCCACCGAGTCCAAATTTCTTCAACGCATTTGATAGCGTTTTACCTATAACGGGGATTGGAGCTATTGCGTCGCTGATTAAGCCTGCGCCGAGTTGTTGCTTGGTTATGTTTTCCAATTCTTGATTATGTCTCTTCAATTCATTTGTCTGTCTAGTCGAATTCACTGCCGAGCTAATTCCACCTGCCAATCCACCTATAGCTCCCACGATGGCGGGAATGGCTGCTGCCAACAACGGCAGAAATCCACCATTCTTTTCCATGTACTTTAATTGTGCTCTACTCAGACACAATTCTATTCCAGATGTAGCCTTTTTAATTTTATTAATTTGAGTTTGGGTGAGAGGAAGATTCGTATTACCCGACAAATTCTTTTTTAATATTCGTATTTTAACCTCTCTATCATGATCGCACGCGCTCTTTAGTTTTTGGACCTGACCTTTAGTCAACGTTACACCGTAGTTTGTATACTTTGACATTTTTATATAACATTTAAATTTTTATTATAAACTTTTATCTTATGTATTTAAAATATGAGTACTATATCGAAAACTGGTGGCAAATCGCATTCAACAACTGGTGATTTGATGGAGCATGTAGACTCAGTTTTCAGACCAATTGTCAAGCTTGTTGATAGACTCGACAGTACAAAAGTTGACAAATCTGGAGGAGATATCACTGGAGACATTAATATGAGCAACAATAGAATTTTAAATGTTAAACATCCTCCAGAAACCGATGTGGACGTCATCACAAAGGGGTACTGCGATCGTTATGTTAACCAATTTGGTGATAATTTGAGAGTAGGTATCCTAAAAGAAGTAGAACAAAACGTAGTTGCTAATGACATTGCTGTACAAAAAAATATTGATACGAAACTCAGTGTGAATGGTGGTTCAATGAATGGAGATGTTGATATGAGCAACAATAGAATTTTCAATGTTAAGCAACCTCCAGAAAGTGATTTGGATGTCGTTACAAAGAGGTACTGCGATAGTTTTGTTAACGAATTTGGACAAAATTTAAGATTAGATATCTTAAAGGATGTAGAACGAGATGTTGTTGCTAATGACATTGCTCTACAAAAAAATGTTGATACGAAACTCAGTGTGAATGGTGGTTCATTGAATGGAGATGTTGATATGAAGAATAATTTAATTTTTAATGTTGGTTTCCCCAGTCAAACATTTGATGTGGTAAACAAGAAGTATCTACAGATTGCTAGCATGAAAGATAATGTTGATTTTAAGAAATTAATGGCTATTTGTTTTCATCTTTTAGCTATTATGACAAAATATTCTGGGGAACTAAGCGAAATCAATAATTACAGGAAAGAATTTCAAAGAAAATATACATATTTGGAAAATATTAACTCGATACATATGAAATTGTATAATGGCGAAGAAATTCATTCTGACGTGGGAGGAATTCTTTCACCGTTTACTACTGATTTGAAATGTTTACTTTTAACAATAATTGAAAAACTACCGAGAAATATGTTTAGTGACTTGGAAATAACTCTAGGTCGCGCTAATTTAATAGCAACACCTGAAGAGGGTACACCTTTATTGAAAATTAGGCAATTTATTTCAAAACTTGTAAGAGATCTAGATCCAGATCGAAAGAAATCAGACTTGAAATTAATATTACGAAAAAATTTAACGTTTGTTGATTTAGGATTTCATTACGTTTCAGATTCTCTACTAATGAGGTTTGTGATAAAAGTGTAGCCGTAAATTGCGATATTTAAATTCGTTAATAAATGTATTAACAAATTTTTATGTAAATTCAGAAATAATCTGATTATAGGCTGCCTCAGCAAGATTTCCGTTACAGGAGACAACAAAGTCAATCTTTCATTAAGTTTATTTAGTTTTTCAATTTCTGTATTTAGTTTATTACTTTTAGCTTGAAAATTAAATTTATTGGCGAAGGCTGTCAATATACCGCTTGAAGTGGATAACACTATTATAGCAACGGGTGGAATTACAACAGCTGTAGCAGTTGCAGCTAGCACTGCGGAAATTACGATCGAAGCCACCGCGGTAGTGTAGGAAAGTGTTTTTATAATCTTTCGCTTTTTCTTTAGTTTTTTAACAACTGTTTGCCTTTCTTCAAGCTTTCTAATTAAAAATGCTTTCAGTTTACTTGAAAGCGAAGTGCCATCTACTGTGTCTGTCATTTTTTTATTATGTGTAATTATTATTTTAACATAAAACATTTACAAACGAGAAAATTATTTGATTATTGTTTGTAAATTTTGAATTTTATTTAAATATTTTTTCTTACATATAAAATGAAATACTCGGCCGCCGAATTGAGACAAATGTTGATCGATGCTGAAATCACACCAGCTCTACGTGCTGGAAAAACAGAGTTGTTGTTTATGACTTTTGAAAATGGACTTTTGAAGAGAGAAGAAGTGTTTCCTCCAAAGGATGAAGATACGACAACAAGAAAGAGAGGAAGACCAAGAAAATGTCCACTAAAAGAGGTTGATCCACAAAATGAAGAAGACAAACCTAGAAGAGCAAGAGGAAGACCAAGAAAATGTCCACTAAAAGAGGTTCAACCAAAAAAGATTATACACCAGAGGCATGAGTACTTGAGAGGTATAAGAAATAACCCTAAACCTGTAAGATTGGAGAATACCATCACTGGTGAAGTTATTGAATTCCGGTCGATGTATGAAGCCGCTAAAGAAACTAAACATGATCTAACTTTCTTTAAAAGAAACGAAGGAAAGATTGTTGATGGATCTTATAAAGTTATAATGATTGAATGAAAGTTTTAATAGTATATTTACTATTGAAACGCTTAGCTCACGAGGAAGCTGTGGGCGGCGCGTGACTCATACGCATATGACGAGCTATTTATAGTTGAATAGAAATTGGGTTTTTCCATTGGTTTCTATTCTCAGTCAAATGATTATGAGTCATGGAAAGTTTTCGAGGTCGCGCGACTGCGTGCGTGGTCGTGCTTGATTTTTACGCTTGTGTGTTAAATCATTGATAGGCAAGACTATGCTTCAATAGTAATTGTACTGATTTCAAGGCAGAAAATAGAAATGAGCTATGAAGAAGGCTAGACTGTGCCTAATATTTATTGTGACATTTAAGCATCAAGGCTAAATTATAAATAAGCTATTTTCAAGGCTGAACAATGCTTAATTGTGTATCTAATTGAGTGAAGATGATGAATCAAGGCAGGGCAAGGCTAAAAAGGAAATTTAGCTAGGTTTCAATCTTAGGTTGTGCTTAAAAATCATAATGTGCCAGCCCCCCAATAATCCTACTACTATTTGAAGATAATTTTAGAGATATGTAAATTTTTTAAGAGGTTAACAATAAAACAATTATGAAAATATAATTGCGGCCATACATTTTGATCATACACTATTCGAGGATGCATTTTAAATAAAACTATCTTAATTTTTGCATAAATTAAAAAAACTATTTAAATATTTTAAGTTAATAGTACCTTTATATTGGAACATATTTGCATGCACAAACTCAAATCAAGCAATGTAAACCTACACGTACGGTTGAGTGTACATGGCCTATATGCTATAGGAGGTTGATATAATATATGCACATAGCTGTAAAAGGTGAAGCAACAATAATACGAACACCCCAGACAGTCTATTATATTATTATTCTATATTTTTAACGTCGCATCATTTGCAGTCTGAAGTAGGCCTAACCCATTTATACGATTCGCAGAAATAATAATTGGTCTTAGTGACTATGAGATCATGACGGCTGTGAAATTCTAGGACATGTCAAATGTGAATGATCGTTTCACAATTCTAATCGGACAATAGCTATCAGCAAAATTGCAATCTGATAGATACAGCAGGGCCGCCATTGCAAAGGCATAGATATTGTAAATGAATTTGATTCGGCGGTAAAACTATTATCACGAGTCAAATGAAGCTCTTCTTATTTTCTGAAGAAGCTTTTCCCCTGACAAGCCTCACTTTTCAGTAAATTAATATGATTTATATTGATATATAGGTATATATATATATATATATATATATATATATATATATATATATATATATATATATATACATATATATATACATGTATATATACACTGAAAATATATAGGCCTATATATGCCTACTAGTATATTAAATTATTAGCAGATCTAGACTAGGGGTCGACTCAGTTAGTGGCTGTTGTTTATATCAATATTCATTTTATTATATTCACTCATTTGTGTTAAATGAGTATTCCATTCATCATAGGATCACTGATTTTATAATGATAATCAAATAGAACCCTCATAGCCATCATGGAAATTCTCATTATAATTGTAGTGTATAAAATTTAGGTGATTTGCTGTTCATAATAGGCCCTATATTTCATAATATTGTGGTTTATTAAAAGAAAAAAGTAAACAAGCATTATAGTGAATAATCAACTATGTTGATACCTATCACTTTTAAAACCACATGTTTAATCCGTTACGCCATTTAGACCATTTTCCGTATAACCAGTCCAGTGAATGTCCGAGATTTTAGTCTCAGATCAGCGCGGCCGGGATTCGAACCCACAAGGGTTCCATTCACCGCAGGATTTGTAATTTAAAGCTTCATGACGTTACCCCTACGCTATTTAGACATTCTAAAAAAGAAGTAAAAATCTGTCAATTTACACTATAAAAATAGATACAATATTTAATATTGTCTATATCTAAAATATTGTCAATATCTATTTGCTACAGCGCAGATATGGACAAGTGCTCAGAAGTAAACTCTGTGAGACAGGCCGAAGAGATAATGTAGCCGTGCTCATTGCATGTTGAGTGCTGTACATATTATATAAAGACTATTCTAAACTACTAATATAAACTTAAATCTCCCGAATTGAAGTATTAATACAATGTGACGTTAACAGCTGTATATACAGACTGGGGCAAAAAATAATAATCCCCTAGCGAAATCGCAATAACTTTAAGAAAACTCAAAATATCTTTACGAAATTTTCGAAGCATCTAGGGGAGGAATTTCTACGTATAAATTTGATGAAAATAATTCCATTAGTTTCGAAATTACAGCATTTTTACGAGAAACCTGCAAAAATCAATTTTAACAAGGCTTTTCGAAATGTCAGTCGTTCCTTTCAAAGAAAATAACGACCCTGAAAAGGGCCGTTTACTTAAGTGGTGGAGTTTAAGCCTGCACTAACTTGTTAGCTACTTCAATAAATGAAGCTTAAGATTCGTTCTTATGTTAAAATTATTCCTAAATTTTGAAGAAAATGTCCGGTACTTTTGTTTAAAAAAGCCTTGTTGAAATTGATTTTAACATTTTTTCGAAGAAACGCTGTATTTTTGTTACTTCTGAATATATTTTCACCAAATTTGCAGGATATGTGTAGAAATTCCTCCTCTGGAAGCACGGAAAATTGTGTAAAACTATTTTGAGTTTTGTCCAAATTATTAAGACTTTTGGTAAAAAAAGCCTTGTTAAAACTGATTCTGCACTTTTTTCGTAGAAACGCTGTAATATTTTTCCTGCTCAATAGATTTTCATCAAATTTGCAGGATATAGGCAGAAATTCCTCCCCATGAAGCTCCGTAAATTTCGTAGAGATATTTTGAGTTTTCTTAAAGTTATTGAGATCTCGCTAGGAGATTTTTTTTTTGCCCTGGTCTGTATATATATATATATATATATATATATATATATATATATATATATATATATATATATATATATATATATATATATACGATTGTTCTCAGGTATGGTTGGACCACTGCAGAATAGGGCAACCGTAAACAATCTGATGCGTGTACATTGTACGCAAGAGGCGACTAAGGCAGGAGCTGACGATGGCTATTGTGGACCCACCTCTCCATGAAATATTTTCCTCCAGGTTTATATGGTAATTAATCCATCTAATTGAGGAAGGCAACGGGGAAACCGACTCAGAATCCGTACTTTTCCCAAGCTATAGGCTACATAAGGTGTGGATAGGGCATAGACTATGTGAAGGGAATAACTTGTTGATCTAAGGAATGCCCCTATGGAGCGAGAAAACAGACTTTGAGCATGAATTTGTACATTGAATCTGCAACTTGGCAGCAGTGCACTGATCACTGATGACGAATAGTATATATATATATATATATATATATATATATATATATATATATATATATATATACAACTATATATATAATATATACTATATATTATATATACGTATAGGCCTATATATATATATATATATATATATATATATATATATATATATATATATATATATAGTTATATATATATAATATATATATATAATAGATATAGACATGTATTAATATTGTTATCGCACTATCGCACTTGTGTTTTGTAGTCGGAACTGCTTCGTTCGTTGTATGTTACTCGTTACATTTAGATGCCCAAATTGACGAGTATTTGTTAATTCAGATAACATGTGAATTTTGAAAATATTATTTAAATATATTACACAACGGTATATGAATATGTTTTGTTTCACTTTTTCAGTTAAAATGTTGACAGAACAGCGAAACGAGTAATTTGGTAATGTAATAAATGGTAAATGATTAATGCTTGTGCTGCTCAAGATCCCGGTAACATCTCATGCAGCTATTGAAACGAACGTTGATTTCACTCTACAAACGGAACTGTGCGTATGCTCAAATTTATTTATTTTTATTTATTTAGTTAGATCACCAAAAAGGGTCATTCAACCCTGTACAGTTCACAAGCAATGCAAACAATCAAGTAAATGCAATAAGTGAACACAATTTAAATGTGAACCATGGTGAACTTAAAACGAAAATATAAAGTAGAAATGAAAGAATTGAAACAAAGAAATTCAAAATAAAGAAAATTAATGATAATAGGTAGGCATAATTATACATTTAAGATCAGTATCATTAATAACTATTTAATAAGTACTGACGAAGATTAATATTGAAGCAGTTAATGGAGCGAGATGATCGTAAATTAGATGGAAGGGATAGCCAGTATCTGGGGCCTTGTACAGCGATATACTTTTCGCGACAGAAAGTTCTGAACGATGGTATAGCAAATTCGAAAACTTGTCGAAATTTATAAACAGAATTTACAACATTATTTACCAGCAACGAATAGTTGTAACATAAAAGCATATCATTATGAATATGAATAAATTTATACAGAAATACGAAACAGCAATGTTTATGAATATCACTTAACTTTAACATTTTAAGTTCTTTAAATATATTGTTCGTATGACTACGATATTCTGCATGATGAATTATTCTAATTGCTCGTTTTTGGAGTACTATCAATTCGTTGAGCAGGATTTTAGAAGCGTCCCCCCAAACATATTACAATAAATTAGATGCAGATATATTAGACTGTAGTATAAATTTAACATACAATGTTTAGGTAATTTAGTTTTAACAACAATTTCACAACAAAATTAAGTAAAAGTATAAGAGCAAAAAAAAACAAATACAACTCTCACCAAAGGCAGCGAATAGAAATGTGTGGAGGTGGAGACGTTATATGCCATGGACCTTTCAATAGGCAGAGCACTAAGAGAGAAAGAGAATGGGAGAGAGAGAGAGAACAAAAAGCAACTAAAATTAAACTGTCTAATCCATCTGTGTGTTTCGCAATCCGCTTCATCAAGAGTAAAGATGACGAGATCAGGCACTGTTATAACATTAAGTCCTTTACTATAACACTTATAACTTTTCTCTCTCTTTCTCTTTCTCTTTCTCTCTCTCTCTCTCTCTCTCTCTCTCTCTCTCTCTCTCTCTCTCTTTGTGCACTGCCTATAGGCAGGTTCATGGCATATAACTCTCCTCATATTTCTATACTTCTGATTTTCTAAACTAACAAAAGTAACAGCAAGTAGTATCGTAGTGCACAATAAACATGTGCATGTATTAGTGTAGTCTGCTTGATTAATTATGATCAATATTGCCTAGAGGAAATTGCTGTCAAATAATCAGAATGATTAAGTTAGTAATTGATTCGATAATTATTTTGCACTTGGAATGTGATGTTTCTATAAGCAAGTATCAAATGGTATTATCTTTGTACCTTTATTGAATATACAGTATTTAGTATTCTATAACGTAAATTTAAGAGGTGCCTAAAATCAGCATTTTCAAAATTATTGATAGAAATATTGATTTCATTGCTTATTAATTACCAGACGTTATATTATGATGAAATAATTATTCGTAATAATTAGGAAAAAATTTATAGATCTGTTGACTTTTTCTATTTGCTCTCTTGGCTCTCAGTGACTTTTGCATAAATTCCGTAAATATGCTACTACTCAAATATGCGTCAACTTCGAAAAACTGAGGAAAGCTTTGCTCCTTTTAAAATTGCTCCGTGGCTTTTGTCTGAATATGCGCTGGAATGTACCTAAGCATGACTAGGATTAAAATAATATTAAATTAATTATGATTTTATATTCAGAAAGTTATAATAGTGCAGTTTAATATCGTAAAAGCGCCAATGCACGCTTGTACGTTGGCATAGGGAATGATAAGGCCTCTTATTTGAACCAAATGAACCTAATGCGTATAGCATAGGCCGATTATAATACCATAAATTGATGTGAATTTAAATTTTAAATAACTTGAAGCCGGAGACAATTTAAGCTGAAATTAGGCCTACTTCCTTCTAATGCAATTCCAAAAAGTATTTTTATTTTGTCTATTTCAATTCTACTATATTTTATCATCTGGTAGGTATTATTGGTTGTTTGACTTCAATTATTGAGGCGCTATTTTATAATTAAGCGTTCATTTTCTACTCACACATATATCCTCGTTCTTCAGTATTGTTGTTTTCTATATTGTTTAAGCATAAAAGCATAATGATTTGAGCTCATTCAGAGAGCGTTCTAGGCTACTGCGCTTATTGTTAATACCCTTTATATATAGGCCTATATATATAAAGGGTATGCCGATTTCTTCTAACCTTCTTGTACTAGATAAGAAAAATAGTCATTAGCTACTATCTATAAGTAAAAATACTTGCTAAAGAAATAAACTAAAGAAGGCATGTATAACATATTATAATTGTAGACTTACAGGTGCATCATATTTTCAGTTGGCTTCCAAACTCTCGACTTTCGATTCACGTTTCTTTCTTGTAATTAGCAGATCTGAGACTTCCCTTAATAAATATTTAATTTGGTCTTTTACCAGTTTTCAAACTAGGAGTAATTTATGATTCGTAAGCTGATAGGTTTTGGAATTTGGGAGACCAGAATTAAATACGCTACTCGTACTTGCTTAGTGTCTAATTGCATATAGGCCTATCTACGATCAATACTAGAATAAGAAAGTATAACAGTGAACATAAATTAAATATTGGAAATAACTAGTTGGCACAGATCGCACGAGTACTGCGCGATATCAATAAAATAAATTTATCAATAACATTTTAAAAGTTATATTATAATTAATGGTGTGAATCTAAATGTTTCAACTAACTTTATTGTGCCTGCATTTTTCATTAAACATTCAGAGATTTAATTTGATCTCCCCGCCCCTAAATCTCTCTTTTATACAAACATCAGCAATGCGAAGTAAAATCAGTTCATTTGCTGACATCACTTTCTACAGATTAACCACAGGAAGATATTTCAATAGTTGCATCACGCCTACAGTCTTTAGTTTAAAATCTCAGTTCTGAGGAGTCACTCGTTAGTGGAATCTATTACTTGAATAATTAAATGAGCGAATTAGATGTTTTATAAGTAATTTTACAATATATTACCAGCTTTAGCAGTATTTGCATATTAATGTATAAAGCAATAACAACAACTACAACCATAATAATAACAATATTAATAATAATAATAATTTTAATAATAATAATAAGGTGAAAGGTTCGTCCTACAGACAAGTAAGATTAATATTTCGCATAATTCAAAAAACCTAAAATTAATAAACGAACGAATTCCGTCAAAGACATAAATGATATTAAGTAAATCACAATTTCTATTTAAAAGCGGATACTGTATAAGAGAACCGATAGTAAAAGTGCGAGTCATAAGTGAACGCAGATTGGTGCTGGGAAATAAGATCTTTATATACATTATAGATTTCGAGAAACTTTTTGAAAGGGCAAACTTGATGAAGATGATAGGAGTTATGAGATAAAACGAACAAAAAAATTGATTGAAGTAGACTTGAGAGATGGAATATTCATTATAATTAAAATATAATATGAATAAATTATATGACTAGTTAAGAATCTTTATATGAAACAAAGGACGATTATCGCAGTTTAACAGGAGTTATTGAAAGAAGGAGAAATAGGACGGGAAAAGGACAAGAGTGTTACATGTCACCACTTATAATTAACACATAGGCAACTGCAATGATGATGGAAGCAGTGGATGACATCGAAGAAGAAATAAAAGTTCTGGTAAAACTAAGGAAAATTTTAGATTTGCAAATGATCAAGGTAAGCGATGATTGCTAGTGATAAATCGGGTTTACGGACAATTGCAGACGGCCTAATACAGCATTAAAGCATGGAATTAAAATCAACATAAAGAAGACTAAAATTATTAAAACGTTCTAAAAAGAAATTTTGGGACACTGTAAGCTTTCGAAAGGTGATTGTGAAGAACATCGAAGAATATCGCATGGACTCACACAACTACCAAATAAAGAATATTAAATATGCACAAGGATAAAAATGAAAAATATCATAAGGTATAGGATGAAAAACTGGATATATCATGTTCTGAGATGGCATGATATATACAAGAGGTAATCGAAGGAAGAATTACTAGAGAAAGTTAGAGGAAGAGCGAGACATGGTATGCTGGATGATTTAATAGCTAATTAGCATGCTGATAAGAAAAAAGCAGAGAAGAGAAATATTTAGAGGTGACATACGCCATGGATCCCAAAAAAGGAATTACTATTACAAATATTTTTTCTATTATCTCGGGTATAAAAAACCAAGAGTTTGATAAAAAAAACCAATTCAGCAATACGTGCGGCATCGCCGCTCGGCTCATTGGCGCAAAGGATGATACAACAGAGTTGCCCGGAGATTTGCATTCTGATAAGACGACTTCGCACTTTGTAAGGTTCAGCTGAAGCCCAGAGTCTTGACCTCTGTCGATGATAGTCTGAACGTCCATAGCAACCGAAAAGTCGCAAACCGCCTAGAGTTATATCATCTAGGTATCCCACGGTGAGGGCTTTGGAGAGTGAAGTAAGGAGTGGATGAATTGTCACGAAAAACAGCATTGGCCCTAAGGGATCCCCTTGTTGGACTCCTTCCTGTGACTCAATGCACCTGTGAACGAACTTCAGCCATTAGGGGCTTTAGTATTCCACATGAGAGAATCTGTACAACTCTGGTGTCTTTTGGTAGATTTCGCTGAGCATTCGTTTTCTTCTTAAGCAATATTACTATTACTATTTCTATCCCGGGTGTTAAGAACCCGAGGTTTGATAAAAACGATTCGAGCCATACGTACGGAATGCTTCCCGACTATTCGAGGTCAACTAGCTGTTTAAAATGATTTCCGAAGCAGACTGCACTAAATCTTTGCAAGTCATGGAAAGCCTTTGCCAAAGAAAAGAGGTCTCTCGCTTATCTCCGGTTTGCTTTGCAATTAGTCTGCCTATTCCATTACTGTAGTCAACTTCATCGGGATTCATAGGTTTCAATGGCCACCAGAACAACTCCATACCCTAAAGTCAGATCTAGGTAGTTATCCATTATCATAGAGGCGGCTAGTTCAGCGGCTCCACCGGCATTGACTGAAGTTGTATTCAGGTACGAGTTTGTCATAGTCTCAATGAGCGAGACATCCCATACGGCACATTTACCATGGCACGAGGGCACTAAAGTTATGCGTCCGGGTGCTTGTCAATAGTTGTAAATTCCAGCCTATCTCTGTGATAGGCTGGACTTTACAATCAACATAGTACTCTAAAGCGACACTGAAGCATTCATTACACGATGAGAATATATTATTTGAACTGTTTATATTTCAGTGCGCCATGGCGATACATGTTGATAGATACATGTATGCAAGTTACTGTATTATTTTTATTTTAGTGATGCATCTTCAATGGATCCTGTGTTTCGCGCTTTTTATCACTCAAGGTGAGTTTCACAGCCTAATTATGTTCAATCCAATTTTTGGGTAACAAAATTAATTATTACATAACGTAAGTAAAAAATCGTGGATTTAAGAGTCACAAAAAATCGACTAGGTTACTTACAACATGGGACAATTACGAAACGACTGAACGAATAATTCTAAAATGTTTCTGTTGTTGTAATTAATTTTAAACAAGCAAAGTACAAATATATTATGTAATAAAAATTTTGTACACGTCAATATTACAAATTAATCGAAAACCAAATATCAAAGGTTATGAAATTATAGAAATTGAAATGCAATAATAAAAGAATTTAAATGTCACTTACCGTAGGCACTGGTTAATATAGCAGTTAGAGATAGGGTAGGATGGATTGACAGACGAATCAATGTCTGCGCATTAGGGTCCATGCAGACCCACACAACAGGAGAGAGATGTCTACAAAAATTTAAAACATTGTCATTTCTTTCCATCACTTTCTTTCTCTCTTGCCCTCTTTTCTCTCTCTCTCTCTCTCTCTCTCTCTCTCTCTCTCTCTCTCTCTCTTTCTCTCTCTCTCTCTCTCTCTCAATATCTCTCTTGAGTTGCATCAAGTGACAATTCCAATGCTCACATTTATATTAAAACTCTGCTTTCGGGCTCAATAGTGGCAACCAATTAACCAAGCATTTCTTGTAAAAAAAATGAGCAAGCAATTACCAAGACATTAATAAAGCATTTATCTTGGAATATGTTTAGCTTCTGAGGTAGTTTCCAATTGTTTTCCTCAGTTTCCAAATGAGTCGCCTTTTACTATCTTTACATTCTCAACTTAAAAATCAAAACTGCTGAACCTGCGAGTATTGTGTATAGGATTGACTGAATCCAGAGAGACGGACGCTGTGAGTGGACATCCGCAGAACCAGGAGATGCTTCGAGGTAGAAGAGCCTACAATCCCAATCCGTGTCTCGACTCTGGAGGTTGTTTGCATAGCTGTAAGGATTGCAAAAACGCTATTGACCGAATGTACGAGTGCTGGGAATGTAAGTTAATTCTAATTATTGAACTAATATAATGACTAATAATAACGTATGAATTAGTAATTAAATAAAAAGCCAAAATCAAGATTCACGCCAATTTTGTGCTCGACAGTATATCAGTGACGGGGAAAGCATAGGATTTGAAAACTGCACCGGCTGATCCGCTGTCGAACAACTTGACAACTAGTCACCTGCTAAAACTCAGAAAGCTTAATACAGGCAGTCATAAAATTAACAAAAGTCCCTAGTTTTTCTTCAGTCAATCGTTTAATAAATAAGTCAGTAAGTTTCAGTCGTAAGCGTATTAAGGCAGTCAGTGAACTATATTCAGTAGTGTAGGGCCTAATTACGAAATCAGTCAGTCAGTTTCAGTCACTTAAAGACGTAATTAATTATACCATGTTAATTTACAACTTCTCTATTTTACGAATGCCACCATGAAGACGGGCCAACTGGGATTCGAATCCATGCAATAGAATTTACCAAACGAATTAAATTGTTAACAATCAGCAGACGACCAAATAGAAAAATAGCAATAAAACAATTAATAATTCAATTGGATTTTTATAACGAAACTTAATAATGATTGAATGATTGAATTGAACTTTACGCGGTTTTTAACTTTCTAAAGGATTAAACATAATAATAAAAGTAAATACTGAGAGATGACAATGTATCCGGTCTGACAGATATGTTCCATTATCTCAATATTGATAATAATGACATTATTTCAATAATGTTTTGTAAAATTACTACTGCTGTGATCCTTTACTGATGTTGATTTCCACAATTTTATTATAAAACTTTTATTTTACAAATTGTATATATAAATCTTATTTTTAGACGATAAATTAAATTCGATCTAATAATGTACAACCATTCTATTCGGAAATATTTTGCTTGAATAGATCATCAAGCTATTATTAAATAAGCAATATGCCTTAAAGGGCTAAAGCCTGGCTTAACGTCAGTTCTCCGTAGCCTTCCAATGACAAACAGAGTTTAATATTTGAATTAAGCGCCTGATGCTCCGAGGTCGAACACTATGCCAACAGGTCACCCACTCAGCCCATAACTACATGTAAGTATTTGAGTTTCATTCGGTACATAAACATCTTCTTCTTTCCTCTGTGTAACGTCACTTTGTGGACACCAGAGCAGCCTCTTTTACCCTCTGTCTCCACTGATACCGGTCCTTCACAAGATCATAGACATCACTCTGTGAAAGGTTATATTAAGTGTGTATTTGTTCTACATCTTTATTATATTGTTTAATTATAGTATATTTGTTTCCCATTCCTAATTTCATTTTATTATTTGGTATTAATTAATTTAGAGCTTTCCTTACTCGAGTATTCTCGTCCCATCTTAGCATATGTCCTATCCAACTGAGTCTTTTGAATTTTATTAATTCACTCCATAGTTTTTCTTATGTCATATAGGTCCGTATTGCTAATTATGTATGGGTATTTAATTTACATGCACATACATGTATCGTATAACCACTGTTTGTATTTTGCTATTCGATACAGTAAAGCAGTGCTGTCGCTGCTGATAGCATGCGGCTAACATCAATCGTTTCGACGTCGTGTCTGCAACTATCACCGTAGGTATTAATTAGTATGGCCCATATATGGTCCTTTAACAGCTGTATTATCTAAATTCTAAGTTGTTTCTAAAGCCGCCTAACGTTGACACCTAAGAAAAATCAATTTCACCTCGGTAGCAAAGACATTTTCCATGAATAAAGGAACTAATTTTATGCAATAATGCATAAAATTAGTTAGGTGCATAAAGCACCTACAGTATAATGAGCTTTGATTACTCTCTGTTTGAGGATGTGCTCTAAATAAAGCTATTTCTGTATCATCATCTTCGTCATCATCATCAGCATCATTATAATCACCATCGTCATCATCATCATCAGCAACATATTGATCTATATAAGCAAACCCTATCTTTTGTTCTACGACTTTTTGGCCTGCAGAAATTATGAATGTAATTTTCCTATGTTCGCACACAAAACCTAAATGCCATGACTTGCAAATTCATGCATCAACCATGAAATGTGGTTATCTGCTTGTCAATTGCAAGTGAGAAAGGAAAAATAATACAATGTATATTAAAAATCTAAATTAAGGCTAGGCTATTATTCCTAATGAGAATGCAATGCAATGCAGGACGTTGAAAGACCATGCCATTGCCCAGGCAACATACAAGGCGTTCCCACCGCTTATGGCTATTCATGTCACGTGTATTTAATTATTAGCGCATATTTTTAATGATAAGGAATGAGAGGGCAGCAAAAACAAACTGTACTTAACATACTTCTTTAATTTTTATCGCGTCGTGTTATATTCTGTAACCTATTGTCCGTAAGATTTCACGTAAATCGCAATTATAGTAGTTTTCAATGTCTTTAAGGATCTTTGAGTGTTTAAGGCTTTACGACATTATCCAATCTGAATAATATTAATAGGCTTTTATCTGAACCAACTTTTGTTCATGCCCATATTGCAACTGACCAATATACAGTAGTAGATTCAGCAAGGTCGTCATTACAATTACAATTTTAATTATAATAATTGCAATACTTACAATAATTTATTTTATTTATTTATTTATCATACGCACATGATATCACATTGGCATACACAATAGGCAGTTAGAGCGCATGAACGGAAATAAAGGCCCACAAGTGACACTTACATATTCCGAATTTAAATAAAACAAAAATAAAAAATAAAAATATTTCCATTAATTATTAATTAGGTTCATTAATCCTCACATACAATATTATAAAAACGGTAAAGCACTAGAATACTAACGACAGTTAAGAGTTAGATTCCTAGATAGAAAAAAGAAGACACAGAAGATAAAAGAATGATATAAAGCAATCACCTTAACTCTTTAGGTATTTGCTTACATTAATACCCTCCAGACACTTTTTATATGAGTTTAGGGTAGACGCATTTACAACATTTGAGGGTAGGGAATTCCAACAAGCAATGCATCGGTTCTTGAAATGATATCTTTCAGCATTAAAATAAAATTTATTCATGTTTAAACTTGAACCATTATTTCTTGTTACCCCGCTTTTGAAAACAAAAGACTCATCAATAGGTAGGTCAACCAATCCAGTGATAATTTTATAGTACAAACATAGGTCAGATTTAAACCTTCGTTGCTCTAAAGATTCGGAAGCCAAAACTTTTAATCTTTCCGAATATTGCAATCCTATCATGCCACTTAGCCGTTTAGTGAATCTTTTCTGAATTGATTCTATCAGAACAATATCACATTTTCTATATGGAGACCATAGATTAGAACAATACTCGAGAATCGGGCGCACAAAAAATGTGAACGCTGTAAATAATAGCACATGATTTCTGGATTTTAATTAAAGCAATGCAAAATTATTGAAGCCCTTTTTCTTGCTTTATTGCAAATATCTTTTATATGTGAACAAAACGATAAGTCGCTTGTAAACCTCACTCCCAGGTCAGTCACATCTTTTGATTTAGATAAAGCTACAGAATTTAGATTGTAATTAAAATTATATGTTATATTTTTTGGAAAGAGTAGGGGATGACCTGGCACTTTTCTACTGCAAGGCTAAGCAGCCAACGGTTAGACCAACTACAGAGAGAATCAAGAGACTTTTGAAAGTTTTCACAATCGGAAAGAGAATTTATTGTGGTGAAGCACTTTGCATCATCAGCAAATAAGAAAATGAAGTTCAGTTCAGGACAGCAGGAGCTTATATCATTAATATAACTAAGGAATAGGACTGACCCCAGAACACTGCCTTAGGGAACTCCGCTGTCAACGGTAGACCAGTCCGAATAGCATCTTCCTATTCTAACTGTCTGAAGTCTTCCAGTTAAAAAGGACAAAAGCCATTTTATTAAATTTCCGGTCACACCATAGGCTAACAGTTTATGGATCAACTTATTATGGCTTATGGAATCAAATGCCTTGGAGAAGTCAAGATCGACGGAGTCAATTTGACTGCTGCTAATTAAACTAGCAGATAGGCTATTAAAATAACGGAGAAGTTGTGTATTAGTTGACCTTTTCGGAATGAACACGTATTGTCTAGAATATATGAGGTCATTTCTCTTTAAGTACTGTAATATATCTTCCTTAACAATACTTTCCATTAGTTTGCATATAATGGAGGTAAGGGAAATAGGACGATAGATTTTTGTTGCTTTTGTCACCTTTCTTCAAAATTGGGACAACAATAGAGCGTTTCAACGTTTCAGGTATTTCGCCAGCTTTCATTGAAATGTTAAATAACATTGAAAGTGGTTTAGCAATTTCATGACTGATATCTTTTAGAGCATAATGCATGCTTAACGTTTGTTGTCTCATCCAAAGATGATGAATATTGAAGTAATATTTAAAGAAGTAATTGTAATTTTAAATGATTTGCTACACTTCGAAACACTGTGTCTACTTTAGAGATACAGCTGTGACGTCGTTCTCATCAACTATGTAATAACAGATGCTATTATAATAATGTCTGCATTTGTCTATTTACTACAGCACAGATGTGAATATGAAAGTAGACTCTATGAGGAGTTCAGTTGTAGTCAAACTCAGTATGCGCTGCGCTGTGCTACATCATCTAATTTCTCCTCCTACACTCTGAAACTCTAATATAGTATATTGCTGTATCCTGTAGTCGTATGACAATGAAACTAACGCGCAGATGTTTGTCTAAATTGTTCAGTTCAATAACTTAAAATATCATGTGTTATACCTAATTAATAGCTTACATTGAAGCTCCAAGCTATCTAATAGTTCTTGCTTGCATGATGCACCGCAGATCTGGAATTCTTTTCCGTCTACTTTTCTGAAGTCTTCGTTTGAATCACAGCTGCCTCTGCTTTCCTATGAGGAGTTCAATAGGCAGTTGAAAACCTATTTAGTGCGTCTCTCCTTTCTATCCAGTGACCATGACTTGCTACCAATACCGAAACCTCCTTTTCTATAATTTTCTTTATCTTTGGACTGAGTTTTTGGATTTTGAAATTTACACCGTGTGGACCTTATTTTTGCATTCCGGCTTGGATTTGTCTCAATAGTGCTCGATGTTGTTATGGACGACAGTAGTACTTTAATTGTTTTTATTGTTATTATATTATTAATTATGTCATTATTTAATTTAAATGATATAATTTTAATAATAATAGTAAATAGTAATAATATTAATAATAATAATAATACAGGTTTAGAGTCAGTGTCCTCATCAAAAGATGATGTCAGAGACATCCCAACAGCACACATCACTAGAGATCAATTCAACGTGACCAATTGTTGAAGGTAATATACTAAAGAGAATGTACTGAAGAGAATACACTGAAGAGAATATACTGAAGAGAACATACTGAAGAGAATACACTGAAGAGAACATACTGAAGAGAACATACTGAAGAGAATATACTGAAGAGAACATACTGAAGAGAATACACTGAAGAGAACATACTGAAGAGAACATACTGAAGAGAATATACTGAAGAGAACATACTGAAGAGAATACACTGAAGAGAAGAGAACATACTGAAGAGAATACACTGAAGAGAACATACTGAAGAGAACATACTGAAGAGAATATACTGAAGAGAACATACTGAAGAAGAGAACATACTGAAGAGAATATACTGAAGAGAACATACTGAAGAGAATATACTGAAGAGAACATACTGAAGAGAACATACTGAAGAGAATATACTGAAGAGAACATACTGAAGAGAATACACTGAAGAGAACATACTGAAGAGAACATACTGAAGAGAATATACTGAAGAGAACATACTGAAGAGAATATACTGAAGAGAACATACTGAAGAGAACATACTGAAGAGAATATACTGAAGAGAACATACTGAAGAGAATATACTGAAGAGAACATACTGAAGAGAATATACTGAAGAGAACATACTGAAGAGAATATACTGAAGAGAACATACTGAAGAGAACATACTGAAGAGAATATACTGAAGAGAACATACTGAAGAGAATATACTGAAGAGAATATATTGAAGTTAAGTCATAACTCTATATAGGCCTAAATGATGACTGATCGTGACTACATGCCTCATGCAAATTTTAGTAGAGGACATCATGAATCCATATAATGATACAAAATAGTTAAATCCTGAATCAATGTAAACTATTTTAGATATTGGCATCGTGACTCCACATAAATGATGACAGCATAGGATGACAGACTGTGACGTCACGATTGTTTCTTTTGCGAATTTAATTCCAGTGAGTTAATATTCCAAAGAGTCTACTCGGAGGGAAAAATCGAATAAACACATTAACAGAGACTAAAAATAGATAATTGACTTTAAAATCTAAAAAATAAAACTTGTAGTGTACAGTAATTGACACTATTGTGATCGATTGGTTAGGCGATTCCTTTTATTCGCTATATGAAAAACTGACAGGTTTACTCATAAAAGTGCAATAAATGCAACAACAAAGTTAACAACTGAGAGAGATAAGTTTGTAAACTTGCATTACCTTACATAACAATTACAGAGATATAACTAAAGTTAAATGGACAATGATGCAAATGCCTTATTCGTACATGCATGTATAATTAATATCTACAGTGTAACCTATTAGATAGAATACCGGATTTTAGCCGAAAATGTCCCTCACCGCTCAAATACGGCTAATACGGATATCAGCCAAATATTTATTTTATCCAGCCTAAAACCATTCGAAAATCCGGCAGAGGAGTCTATTTATATTATGATCTATACTAGAATAGGACAGAATAACGGTAAAAATATTAATTAAACGTCACAATATCTAGTTTATGCTGCAGGCACCCATCAATGAAGTTAATATATCAAGTGACTGAGGAGATTCCCAAAAATTTACAGTTTAGAATCAACATTGTGAAACCAAGCGTTTAGAATTATTTAAGGTTTATGTGTCAGTATTATATAATAGATGTTCATAAATTTAAATTGATCTACCCTCCTCCAGTTCATCTATATACAGTCAATATAAATACGAAGCAAAATCAGACTTTCTGCTTATATCACGTTATTCCGATTAACCCTAAGAAATTGTTTGAATCTTTACATCACGCTTAGAATATTTAGACTTAACTCGTTTCCAGACACCCGCAGGTTATTGGAATCTGTTTCGTGAATAGTTAAAATGGTTGGTTGGTAAAAGTGCTAAAGTGAACGTCAGTTTCCTCACCTGAAAGCGATGTCAGTGACGGGCGAACCCAGGATTTGAGCCCCGCACACACTGATCCGAGATCGAATACCTTACCGACATCGCCACTGGCTCCAGCCAAAAGACTGGAGCCAGTACTCGTATATACTAAGAGTACCATATCAGTATCAGACTCCTTTTAACTAACTACATTGATTTTAGATGGAGTAGATTTTTTGATAGGAGTTCCTTGTCTTACTGGAAATCTCTTTTGCATCTGCAATTCTGTAGAGCCTATCGCATTTCCGGCTCACACTCTGACTATTCATTTCATTTTCATCTGGATGGTATTTCTAGCTTGAAATATGTTGTCTCTATGCTGTAGTACTAATGCCATCGAGACACCAAACATCAGGCATTTTCGGTCACTGAAATGTAATCCGAGATACGTGTAAGCCTACATATGCACATACAAATCTGAAACTTAACATCTCATCTTAAATTTGTGTACTTTACTGATAAACGAATTTCTGCCAATAATAATTTATATAAATTCATTTATCTCTTAGGTCACTTAGATGAATACATCAACAATACACAATCCGTATCCTTACGTGTCTATCGGCTCAGAAAAAATATATTTATAGTAATATTTGTAAATCTCTTGCTTATTTTGATTTCAGGTAACGAATTCATATTGGATCCTGTGTTTCACAATTCTTGTCCTTCAAGGTAAGTCTAGCAATTTCATTGATTGATTAAAAATTATAATCGTCTTAAACAGTGGCGCAACCAGCCCTGACAGAGAGGGACTTGAGCCTCCCGGTCTAAATTGGCTACCAAATTGGCTTTAGAAAATCGTAGTGATCCGCAGAATTCTTGATAGGGGGAAAGGTAGACTGGGTAAAACCATGTTTCAGTGCAATAATTTTACGAAGTCACAATGCTTCATAAAACTATGAATAAAAATGTCATTACAGTTAGCGTAATTATAGAATACAACGATAATTAAATTGAACTATTTCGAACTAAATTCACAAAGACAAACTACAAGATAATAATAATTATACGTGACTTAAGTACGAAAAAGTTAACACTTTACCTATAGTACAAATAAATAAGTAAACAAATGAATAGATAAAAGTTACTATTATATTTAACCTATGCCTCCAGGTAGCTATACTATGGCATGTCACAAAATGTGGTTAAATGCTATTTAAACATTTCAACAAACTGTACCCACTCTAGCGCCTGGATAGAGTCCTAGGTACAACAGCATATAGCGATAAACGATTTTAGAAAATTTATTTATCATTTTTGCGGAGAGAGTCATCTTTCAAGTTGAACATGAGGCTAATGTGCAGATACGTATAATAAGGATGGTAATATTTTGATATTACGTTTAGGCTAGATAAGTAGTTCAAACGACGAAGTTCTCGAAATAGTAGGTACAGGTAGACTGTTAATAAATGTGATAAGAAACATAAAAAGAAGTTGGGTTGGACTTTTTATAAGGGAGGATGGTTTGCTAAAGGATCTACATGTATTAGAAGGAAGAATGCAACTGAAAAGAGTTACGAGAGAGGAATGCTGGATGATGTGAACAAATTTATATACAGTTGTATAAAGATGAAAAGAAAGGCTGAGGATAGAATTGGTTGGAAGAGTTATTTGCATGGACCTGCGTAAGTCAGTGCAACAGAAGAATATACGTCGTCAGCAATTGCTAATTAACTGATATATGTTCTATATTTTATTTTGTCATGTTTATCAATATACAGGCTGCGCATTAAAAATATCCCCCTAGCACAATTACGATAGCTTAGCCAATTATCGAAATTTCGCCTTGAAATTTTAAGGTAGAGAATGTGGAGGAATTTTGCCACAAGCTGACTAAATTTTGTAAAATATTTTTAAGGAACCGAAGTTATCCAAGTTTTGCCAAAAAATTGATTTTTTCATTTAACACGCAACGTAAAACGTCAGTTAGAATCAATTCCATTTTGAAAATGTGTTGACCCTGAAAAGGCCGTTAGATGATGACGGCTCTGATACTGTGCTACAATGTATTACACTAACACTATTCTGCCGAAACTGATTGAAGACTGCAACAAGTTAAAGCCAAATGATTTTATTTTTCAACAGGACGGCGCGCCGGCTCACACTTCACGTCTTGCGCATATATTCTTGTACAATACAGCCCAGATTTAATTTTAAAAAATGGATGATTGGCCTCATAATTCTCCAGATTTTAATCCACTTGATTTTTTTGTCTGGGGAACCATGTTGGAAAAGTATCGTGCTTTCAAGCCCAAACCCAGAAACAAAATGGAATTAAGGGCTGTTCTTCAAGAGATCTGGAAAGACCTACCACAACAGTCCATTGACAGTGCAATTTTATCTGTAAGAAAAGACTTCTGGCCAGCATTAAAGCCCAGGGCTTTCATTTCGAGCACACATGGTAGCACAAAATCAGACTCATCATCATCTAACGGCCTTTTTCAGGGCCAGCACATTTTCAAAAAGGAATTGATCCTAATTGACGTTTTTCCTTGCTTGTTAAATGAAAAAAATAAATTTTTCGCAAAACTTGGATAACTTCGGTTTCTTTACAAATATTTATTACAAAATTGGTCAACTTGTGGCAAAATTCCTCCACGAGAGAACCTTAGAATTTCAAAGCGAAATATCAATAATTGGCTAAGCTATCGTAATTGTGCTAGGGGTTATTTTTTAATGCGCAGCCTGTATATATATAAATAATATATATATATATATATATATATATATATATATATATGTATATATGTATATATATATATAATATATATATATATATATATATATGTCCTTCAAAGGATTAACAGTGGATTAACCATGACGTTTATGCCATCCAAAGGAACCAAAACTTAAATTTAGTCTTTAGTCTGGAAAATATTTGCATTTAAGGTGGTTTTCGATTGCCTTCCTCGGCTCCCTGTTTAGATTGCTCTTACCGTCCATCCAATATCAATGCGAAATTAAAAACTGCTAAACCTGCGTGTATTGCGTATAGGATTACAGAGCAGAGTGAGACGTCATAAATTCATATAAATGATGATAGTGACGTCATAACTGTTCCTGTTGAGAATTGAATTTCATTGAGTTCAAATTGCAGACAGGGCGAAACGGAGATATACATTTATATCTCGAATGCACATATAAAACCACGCTACACATGACCGGAAACTAGATAATTGATTTAGACATAATTACATCGTACTGGATGTCCCCGTTTGCAAAAGTTCACACATCTTGGAAAAATGACCACTTTTATCTGAAACTAGATTTGAATTCTAACCACTCAATCCTAAGGCGAACGTTTAACTAATGTGCCATACGCTCCTCTCAAGAAATCGAAACATTTCATTATCTAGAAATTATAAATGTGACGCCATATACTCGTCATAAATTTATAGATATACATGTATGTATATATATATATATATATATATATATATATATATATATATATATATATATATATATATATATTTACATATATACATACATTATATACATGTATATATGACAGAACTGTATTTAAGAATTAAGTCTGAGGACGAGCGTTAGCAACAGCATAAGGTTTTTATATTCCTCAGCTTAGCAGTAGCGTAACAGCGTTACCGCAGAGAGACAGAACAATTAAATTAGATATGTAGTAGACAAAGACGAATTAAATTACATTAAATTAAAATTACAAGAGATTACACATAAAGGCAGAAAACGATATTACCACAGTCACAATTTCGAACTAATAAGTTTTCGAAACTAACGGCACATTATACACATGGGGTAAATTTAAGAATTACACATTATTTCTCTTTATATTTTGTACATTTGTATTTTGAGTGTAGATTTACATATTTTCATTTTTTTATCTTAATGGCAATATCAGTAAGCTGGATTTAGTAAATCACTGCAAAATACTAAATCTCAAATTTATGTTGAAATATGACAACAAATGTATTAATAAAAATTGTACTGTTAACATGCATACGTACCACAAAAAAATAAATTTAAAAATGTAAAATTATGACTAGACAAAATGCATATAGGCCTACTTATTAATTCTCTCTCTCTCTCTCAGTGCACTGCCTGTTGGCAATTCCTTTGCATAAAACCCCTCCACATATTTCTATCCTGTTTTTGTCTTCCTGTCAACTTGCGAATCAGTTATCAAATTCAGAATCCCAAGTCTCGATCTTCCTGAAACCATTTTTCATGCCATTATTCCGACAATTATCACTTTTACTAAAACTATTCTCTCTCAGGAAATGGCCTATCCCGTTCTTCTTTCTATACCTAATGATATTTACCATTTGACTATTTATGTAATAAACTCTATTTAGCATTTCCTGGTTCGTAATATTGTCAGTTCAAATGATCTTCAATTGTTAAACATACTATATAATTATTACTTACAACGTGTCCTAAACTAAAAGTGGCTACTATATAAAATATTGCACTTTCTTGATATCGCAGTTAACAACAGCGCTTTTACTTCAATTAAAACGTTAGAGTAAATTTGTTAATTATTTCAAGACAATATTTACATACTATTATGAAATTAAAATGAATGTTATAATATTTCATTGCTTTTATGCTCGAACAAAGCTCAGTATCACATCAAGCCATTCACGAGCATATGACTGGAAGTAGGCCTATGTGTGTGTAACTTGTATAGTCTACATAAATAAATTAAAAGATTACACTAAACTGTCCAATACTAAAGACAAATTCTCTACGATAAGAGTATCCTAAATAAGAGATGAATTTTTAGAGTTTGTGAAAACAGACAGTGAATTGGAACACATATCTTGTATCTATTCTGTGTCAGAACATTACAGAGAAAAGGAATCGTTTATATTTAATGATTAAATTTAAAGTTAAACACAATTACAACGTAACAATGAACTCAAAAACTGTATGTAGGCTGTATCGCAATAAATGTTTCTCTGTAATGTCAACCTGTCACAGCACCTGAATAAATCACCAGTTTTTACGTAGAATTTGCTCTTAGCTTGCATAGTGATCGAATGATCCGAGGTATTCAAGGGCAGCCCTGTAGCAGAATCCGTATTGCTCCTGAAAAAATAACTACATAAGATTAGTTGAACCTAGGTTACTAGAACACTGCCTACATTCAATATTTCGTATAGTTAATTATTGATTTGGTCACAAGAAGTATTTTAAACGAGTAAATCGAAGAGAATATGCCTTATGATACTGACTAAACAATAAAACTATATATGCAACAACTAATCAAGCCACAATGAGGTTACTTATATATGAGTGGGTGGAAGTGATGGCGTATCTAGGGGGGTCGAGGCCTTGAGCCCCCCCTCCGTCTCGTCTAGCCCCCTTCTAAAAGGTCGTAACTTTTTTCCGTCTCCTAAATTTTCTCAAAATATTTTCTGTAGCTCCCTCCTAAAACATTTCTTGAGTCGCCCATAGGTGTATGTGAAAGAGGCCTATTTTCTTAATATTAACGCTTCCAGGTAGAAATATCTTGCCGAAACTAATGACAATATCGGAATATCTTCTCAATTGATTTGATTTAAAGTATGGACTTATATCAAATACATTCTTGGCTTTTACATATTATTTAACAATTAAATATACATGTATCAGTGGCCAAATTGTGAAGCAATCACTACCAGATATGATTTGAATTAATGGATGGCTAAGTCTAACAAGTTTCTGTTGAATTCTTGAAGTATGTAAGAGCAAGTATAAAAGCATGCCTATATAAGAGAATTTAATTGTTTATTCTGTTTCCAACGACATCTGTCAATACATGTATATGTTATATCTAAAAAGTCGAAAACACTTAGAAAAGTATTTAATTTTAAATTCAAGAAAGTTTTTAAGAAATTTCTTATGGAAGATTTAAGGAAAGGCCCATGACATATTTATTGTAATTGGTATACATCGAACTGTGTTGTGCCCGGGTAGTTTGAAGAATGGACCGACCGGTGACTGCACGTGTTGTAGAAGGCGACTAAAGCACTAAGATCTAATCCAACGTCAGAAAGTGCATTCGGTTGTTGAGCGCCTGGGCTCCCGAGAGTGCCACAAAATTTTCAAAAGTGAATGAAAAAATAGGAAATTGACTGAGTCATGATATGGTATGGAACAGGAGGAGTGGAGAAGGTCTATTCGTATCCCGACCCTGGTTGTACAGGGATCAGTGGGAAATGATAATTATGGTATACCTCCAGCCATTATTATGTCTAATGTCGTTATCAAATTCAACCACTTATAACGAGAATGACATTTAGCCGACTCAGAACGATATTGCACTCTCTTGAATTTTATATATTATATTATACCTCTGTTTGCACCATTCCAGGTCTTTGCGTTCTTAGCATCTTAACTGTCTGGAACAGATCCACAAGTCCCTCGCACCTCATTCTCTCCAGCAGAATAGAGAGGGCGATAAAAACACCCGTTCTTCCGGCTCCCAAACTGAATGGGATAGGGTAATTAACAGTACATGTTAGTGTAAGTTACAATACAGAGTTTGATTGCTAAAATTTTACTTCATTCTCAAAATGTAGCCATTTTCAAAATGACTTAAAGATCTACTAATCAAACAAATTACTAATTTACTTAACAATCTGTACGACGGTAGCTCGAGCGTATCGAGTCGTCCTGGCGGGAAGCACTGTGCTTCTAAATCTTGACGATATACACTGCAAAACAAATACTATTGTTATCATTCAATATCTTGCCTGATTTAACAACATAGACATTTAAAATAATAACAATACATTTAAATAATAATAGCATAAACATTTAAAACAATAATAGGCATCCATTTAAACTAATAATATACGGATAAACCCTTCAGTTTTTACATCACTGGCAACTAGGAAGTAACGCTTTTCACACATTATTGAGCTTTTCATGTGTAGTGCATAATTTGATCAGTAATTTGAATAGTTTTATCACATCTGTTACAGTTATCCTAGGATCGTTGATTGCAAGCCCTATGAATCAACATAGGGCTTACAATCAACAATCTAAGAAACAATAACTGTAGCAGAAGAAATAAAACTAATCCAATTACTGCTGAAATTAAGCACTAGAATTGAAAATTCAAATAATGTTTAGAAATACGTTAGTTCCTATTTGCTAATGCAGCATACATAAAAAAGGGTTTAGAAGCATATTTTTTGCCAATGAATATAATAATAATAATAATAAAGGTTTAACGTCCGTTTCCTCATTCAGGGATGATATCAGGGACGTCGAATATCTAGCGTCGAATATCTAGCAAGACGTTAAAAGTACCCATGATACAATGTATCCAAGGTACAATTATAAAATGCATTGTTACAGTGGGGAGTACGGTTATAAATATCCATAAGAGATTTGGTGCAGTCAATGGAACTAACAATATTAACGTAACAATTAAAGTGCTACAGTCGTCTATGACAACATCGCGCATTATTGAGACAAATCCAAGCCGGCCAGGAAAAAATGGTACAAAACTGTGCAAATTCCAAAAACCTAAAGCTAAGGTTAACGTCAGTTTTCTCACTCGAAAGCGATATCACTGACGGGCGAGCCCAGGATTTGAACCCCGCATATGCTGATTCGCGGTCGAGTGTCTTACCGACTTCACCACTGGCTCCAACCAGAGGCGAAGTGCAAAAACTTTTGGCATTAAGTGCAAAAATTGTTGACTTTTCCCTTAAATTAAAATATTTGTTAGAGTCGAGGTGGCTGCTTTCTTCAACCAATGGCAAGTATGACACAGGATATAGAAGATCCTACAAACCAACAATGGACTGTGATTGGTCCATCCTGACCAAACTGGTCCTTAGTTTTCTGGACGTGTCCAATGAATTCGATAAATCCTTCGCCGGAAGTAGGGACTCCCTGATCCGGCCAGTCCGTCAACTGAAACTGTCGAATCATTCTCGATTGACCATCCTGAAAGATGATACAAATATTTACTACTCAAAACTCAAAATTCTTAATGTCTAATGCGGGCGTTAATTTCAAATTTAACTCTTAAAATCACATCAGTGAGGAGAATGTCTAAGATTTGAATCCCTCACACGATAATCAGCAGTGGTAAACCTTGGTAGCCAGGCAGGGAGATGATTCCGTTTCATTAGCGATTTCTCTGGAAAGGCTGTAACGATTAGTTTAAGTTACACACTGGCATACAGAGATATGTAATTTGGAAATAACAGTGCAGTGATACGGACCCAAATTCTATTATATCTATGCAGTAGCACATTGAATAGGTTTATCAGAGAGAAAAGAGAGAGAAAGAAAGAGAGAGAGAGAGCTTATTTATTCAGAATCACATACCAACACAGTGTTACATACAGGGTAATGAAGTCCACAGTTACATACGCTAATTGGCAATATAGTCAAAACATTTGAAAACGGTCAATAGTGAAAAAGTCAATCTGATCAACACTAGCAGTTGACGAAATTAATTTGAAATAAAGGATACCAATAAATACCAATACAGTGACTAGGGCCACCTTTCTGGTTACCTCAGTGAAGCTAATTATTTAAGGCAATGTGAGGATTCTAGAATCATTGACCCTATAACGCAGTCGTGTTCGAAATAGGGGTCTAGTCTGCACTTATTACGAATTTTATAACTTATTCAAAAGTTAATATAGATTATAGAAATCCTAACAATTTCAAACACATGTCGATTTTATAAATATTATTTAAAATGCAGATATATACTTATCATCATCATCATCATCATCCCTTAAATCTCATTTTAACCGGGGTCGGGATACGATTAGACTTTCTCCAGTCCTCCCTGTCTCACACCATATCATCAGTCAATCCCCTATTTTTCATGTCCTTCTTAATTACCGTATCCCACGTCAATTGTGGTCTATAAACTTATAATATTATTTAAGTTTTACTCACCCTGGCGTCGGTGACCTTGAACTCTCTGAGCACGTAGAGAGGCATGTTGTACTGAGCGATGGGGTCAACGACGAAGTACTGATAGCGAGCAGACCTCTCATCCGGCCAATACTGGAAAGACTTCTCCTGTCCCAGAACAAAAGATAGGTTGTAGTGTGTTTAACGTCAAGGTTCATAAGCACAAGGCTTCTCTTCAAGACGACTCGATACACTCGAGCTACCGTCACAAAGATTAAGGTAACAGTAAGCTACTGGTAAGCGAGTTACCCACACGAAACTGATTTCGTGCATGACTGGATTTCGATATATACCAGATACATATATTCAGAAGTCTATTATAAAGTTGATTCGACTCAATAAAAGGGTGTTGAAAGGGCTGCATAGGATTTGCTTCAAAGTAACTTATATGTGAGTCTATAAATAATCATTACCGTTTCTTCCTATGAATAACAGATATGATACTTAATTGCAAGTTATAAAATATATTTTCTTTAATAGGACGGATGATTTTATTATACGAAGATTAAATCTACGTTGTGTTTTCATTTTCGAGACATGAAGATTAAATCTACATTGTGTTTTCATTTTCGAAACACAATCGACAATATGAATGTATTAGTCCTTCAGTAACTAAACATCAAATAATCATTCAATAATACTCAACTAGAATGTATCCGTGTGTAAAAATGCACATACCCTTCCCAGTTCTTTGATCTTTGTCAGCATTACCACTATTGTACTGTTTTGCTCCCACAACAACCTCCAGAAATCTTCTATAGTTTCTGCCATGGGACCCTGGGCGGCTATATAACTTCTGCAATATCTGTAGCCCTGTTTGCAAACCATAACAATTATTAGGCTTAATCTCTATACAACAATGACAGGTAATATGAAATAAGAGCCCCAGCAGTAGTAGCCCTAGTAACCTCGTTTTCTTTCATTTCCTTTATCTTTGGACTGATTTTTGGAATTTTGGAATTTGCACCGTTTTTTGGACCTTCTTTATGCTCGCCGGTTTGATTTTTGTCTCAATTAGTGCTCGGCGTTTTCATTGATGACTGTAAAACTCTAATTGTTGTTATTGTTATTAGGGGTCTGAATGCCAATGCATGAAGGTTAATTGAAAATACCTCATCAATAATCTACAAATTAAATTCTCCGCACCGTGTGTTAAAGTGACAGACTCTTTAACTGAAGATTTACAGTTTCTACCTTTGCAACCCAGCACAACAGTTGAGCCAGAAGATTCAATAAAGCGATTCAAAGCAGAATATATTAAAATGTGACTTGGACACTTGAGATTACAGTATTCGCAAATGTTCAGTCAGCCTGGTGTTATCGTAATCTGAACCCAGTGGAGAAAGCCCGTCGTGTCCAAAGAAATTTCTCTGCAATAACTAGCTGTCCATCTCCCTCTAAAAGGGCACTGCTCGTTTGATTATCATCTATTTTTCTTATACTATCATTGTTAGAAGGGCCGACCAGAAATTATATTACGCGTTTTATATTTAAATATTGCTGGCACCAGAAATTCTTAGGTGTTGTTAATCTAAGAAAATTTAATAGATTTAATGATAGGGTGGTAATAAATGAGCTCTACAAAACAAAGAATATATTCATGAATCTACGCAATTGACTGATAATCATAGGCGATTAAATTCTAATGAACTCGTTTTGCAGATTAACACTAGTAGATTTATCAAGCAGTAGGGCTTAGATAAGAAGAACATGTATCAGGTAGAATCTATAGTGAAACTTACATCAATAAAACTTGCGTTGATGTAATCTGACCCTTCTACGCCTCGAATAGGCTGCAAACACACTCTTGTTGATTCATCTGAAAGAGAACACGAATTTAATGCAAGACCAAATATCTAGTTTAATTCATTGTTTTAAAAATAGATCACTACATAACCTCCCTAAAAGCAGCACAGTGCGCTATAATACAGAATCGAACAAGATGCGGTATAAACAATGTCACATCACTTCGAACTTAAATATTTTCCTGGCGACTCAAATTCGCTTTACTGCAACTGTAGGCCTAATAATATCTAACTATACAACTATATCATCTAACAAATATAAGTTTCATAAAACCCAACAATTATTATTGAGAACGCACATAGAGATCAAATATCAATGTTAGAATTTTAAACAGTGCAGTGAAGCAAAGACTGAGATGTTATAAAGTAAAGAGCTTCTATTAGGAGTTTCTAAAGGCCGCAGTTTTAGTTTCAGTTGGTTATAATTATTTGCTTAATATTTAGATGTAGTATAGACCCTACGTGGCTGAGCTCTAATTGTCATTTGTAAAATTTAAGAAATTGAATTAATCATGAGAAGGTCCTTACTCCACAGACTAGTCATTATTTCAGCAATGCTGAAATAATGACTACCTATATATATATATATATATATATATATATATATATATATATATATATATATATAGATATATATATACACATATATATATATATATATATATATATATATATATATATATATATAATATATACGTATATATATATATACATATATATATATACATGTATATATATATATATATACAGTATATTACACATAAACATTAAATATATAATATTCAATGTAGCAAATTAAAACCTTACACGGTAGAATGTTAATAATGCGATTCTTGTGTTTGTTGGCCGGCAGATTAGCGCTGACAAATTGAGCTGAATTTACCTTCATGTAGTTTAATTTCTAAAAATAGAAAGCACGTTTATTAACTTACTTTAAATGTTAAAGTCAAATAAACAAAATCAATGTAGCAACAATAGATGTCGAATTAAGCAGCAATAATCTTCAGTCAAAAGAATAGGAATTGACTGGAGAGATAGAAGATTAATTTTTAACTTGTACATGAATCAAAGAGCAGCAATCAAAATCCAACAAGAATACTCAGAAGAAGATGAAATAGGACGTGGAGTAAGACAAGGTTGCAGCATTTCGCCGCTGCTGTTTAACATTTACGCTGAGGCAATGATGGAGGAAGCCATGGAAGACTTGGAAGAAGGAATAAAAGTAGGAGGGAATTTGTTACAAGATGTACGATTTGCAGATGACCAAGGCATGGTAGCGGGCAGCGAGATTGGATTGCAGAAGATAATGGATAGGCTGAATGATACGGCCCTAAGATATGGCATGAAGATTAATATAAAAAAGACCAAGGTTATGAGAGTGTCCAATAATAAAGGTGAAGTTAATATCACAATAAATGGTACGAAATTGGAACAGGTAAGGAGTTTCAAATATTTGGGTCATACTATAACCGATGATGGGAAATGTGAGACGGAAATATGCAGTAGAATTGCACAAGCAAAAGTGGCCTTTGGTAGTAGAAAAGAACTATTAACAAAAAGTCTAAGGACAGACAAACAGATAAAGATAGTGAAAACTTTGGTTCGGACCACCCTATTGTATGGATGTGAAACATGGACCTTAGGGAAGGAAGATATTAGGAAACTGGAGGCATTGGAAATGTGGATTTGGAGAAGAATGGAGAGGATTAGCTGGACTCAAAAGGTTACAAATGAGGAAGTCCTGGAGAGAGTTGGCACAGATAGACAGTTGATAAATGTATTAAGAAATAGGAAGAAGAGCTGGATAGGACACATTCTAAGGGGGTAAGGTCTATTAAAAGAGGTTATAGAAGGTAGAAGGGAAGGAAAAAGAGGCAGGAGCAGGCCGAGATTAGGTTATGTTAGATGATTTAAAGACCCACTCACAAGTGAAAATGAAGAGGAAGGCGGAAGACAGAGAAGAGAGGAGGCGTTATGTACCATGGACCTGCCAGTAGGCAGTGCACTAAGAGAGAGAGAGAGAGAATCTTCAACAAAATCCAAACCAACAACCATACAAAATAGAGGATAGGTTTCTAAAATACCTATGTTCGTAGACACACGTAGAAAACTGGGAAATTAGTCAAGAAATGGCATAGGCTACATTAATTTAGCTTACTTAAGTTTGATTTCCATTTCGACTGGAATCACATGATATCATGGGAGCCCACTACTCCCATAATCTCACAATTCAGCTTTAACATTTTATGGAAAATAATATTTTCATGCGCTGCTATTACGATGTTTGAAGTAAACAGCATTGACCCATTATAAGACTTCAAAACAGTGCGATAAAGACTACCTGATTCTTCCCTGATAGCATTTTGATACATTATATCATAGCTTAATATTATCATATTAATTCTCTAGAAAACAGCTGTCGTGTCATTTACTAACCATAACCGAAACCACAACCCTAACCCTAACCCTAACCCCAACCCTAACCCTAACCCTAACCCCAACCCTAACCCTAACGCAAACACTAACTCCAACCCTAACCCCATCCCTAACCGTAACCCTAACCGTAACCCCAACCCTAACCCTAACCCTAACCGTAACCCCAACCCTAACCCTAACCCAACCCTAACCCTAACTCCAACCCTAATCGTAACTCTAACCATAACCCAAACCCTAACCCCAAACCTAACCGTAACGTTCAGTTCGAAATAAGCTTCCTTTGACTGGTGCTCGGTCCGGAATACTGAGAATTGACCAAAGGAAAACTCCTCTAACAACTAGAGGTATATAAGCAAGAACTGATGAAGACATTGCATGGAAAACCACTTCAGAATAGCTATTTTCTCAATCATAGCTACATTGCGAGTTGAACAAAGCACAACTAGGTAGAGCTAGATAGATAGATAGATAGATAGATAGATAGATAGAGAGAGAGAGAGAGAGAGAGAGAGAGAGAGAGAGAGAACCGCAATTATTTCTTTACATCTTAGTCAATTACACATAAAGGCATTAAAATTGAGCCCGATCGCAAATAAACTTCCGTCTAAATGAGCACAATAAAACTTTTTCTAGCTGACTGCAGACAAAATTAAGCTAGATTGCATACTAAGCAGACATACATGTATAATCTTGTTGCTAAATCGAATGTTCTTTCGAAAAGCGAACGTAGACTGTGCCTAAAATATATCCACTGAACCTGCCATTTGGTAAAACACCGGAGCGAAAGAGAGAAATTTTTATTAAAATAGGCTATCTGTTTCTTGATAAATGTATTAAGAAATAGGAAGAAGAGTTGGATATGAAACATTCTAAGGGGGAAGGTCTATTATTAGATGTCAGAGAAGGTAGAATGGAAGGAAAAAGAGGCAGGGGCAGGCCGAAACTAGGTCTGTTAGATTATTTAAAGACCCACGCATATGTGGAAATGAAGAGGAAAGTGTAAGACAGAGTAGAGTGGAGACGTTATATACCACGGACCTGCTAGTAGGCAGTGCACTAAGAGAGAGAGAGAGAGAGAGAGAGAGAGAGAGAGAGAGAGAGAGAGAGGGGATATCTGTCTCAGCATTCTAGAACTAAGATCTGACCTGAAACTCGAGTTGGACTCCAGTGAGATGGGAGGAGTCGAGAGGTAGGGAAAGCTGCTGAACGTGGATGAAGAGACTGTCTGCTGGTAGCTCGGTGTTGCCACATTGCAGAGCCTCGAGTATGGACTCGTATATGAACACGTATTGATCCTCCGTCTGTACCATGTAGTTACGCTGAGACCGCAGACACGTCACGTGACCGTAGATATCTATTGTTTTCTCGTGTCTGACACGATCTAGCATGGTGTCTATCACGATGTAGGTTCCTGTCCTGCCTACGCCGGCGCTGTTGGAAATAGATACAGCAGTATTTAAATATTAAATATCAATATTAAATATAGATACGGCAGTATGACGTAATCAACATCGTAGCTTTTAAATGACTGTGAAACTACTCGTGTGGACGTGAAGAGGAAAATGGAAGATTGAGATGAGCTGAGGCGTTATACCATGGACCTGCCAGTAGGCAGTGCACTGAGAGAGAAAGAGAGAAACTACGGCAGCTTTTAGACCTAGTCAATTTGGTAGTGCGCTCTCAAATAAAAGTTAAAGAGGTTTGAAGGATTTTTGTTGTAAGGCTAGATCTAATGATCTAGCCTTACAACAGAAACCTAAATGCTAACATCTTCTCATCTGATGCTACAATTTAACAGATAACTATAGCACGCAGACGTTTACCGAGAGATTGCGACTCACTAATAACTTTAATATTATTTAAAGCTAAATTTCTCTTTTAAATATTACCTGCAGTGTACGACGACCGCACCGCAATCAGGAGGTGTGAGAGATTTAACACGACGAATGAAGGCGAGCAGAGAGTTAGAGAATTCTGGAACTCCATGGTCAGGCCAAGAGGTGTACTGCAGCTGTCGTATCTCCCGCCTCTCTTTGCCGTCAATCTGTAGGGGCACAGTCAATGACGCAAATTAATAGCATACAATAACTCCCCGTGTTGTGTCCGGGTTGTTTGAAGAATGACCATCCGGTTACTGCACGTGTTGTAGAAGGCGACTAAAGCACTAAGATCCATACTAATGTCAGAAAGGGCATTCGGTTAGTGAGCGCCTAGGCTCCAGAATTTGCAGCAAAAATTTAAACGAATGTATAAGTCTCAAATAGGAGATTGACTGATGATAACATATAAGACAGAGAGGATTTGAGACGGTCTATTCGTATCCCGACCCTAGTTAAACTGGGATTCATGGGAGGAGGATGATAATGATGATGAATAGCATACAATAAATAAAATTGCAGAAATCAGACGGACATTTCTAGGATATTCCATAAAGGATTATATTAATAATCTACTACAATACCAGACGGGCAAGTATCATTGTCCAATGTATGCAAAACTTTCGTGGTCGGTTAATTCCATTCTCAGACTAAAAATATTTTTTAATATTGTCCACAGTGAATTTGAATGAGCTTTCCAATATCTTGTAAGCTAAAAACTCCACAGTAAAATTACGAGTTACAATTCCGTGTCCAGATTTCTATCCAATCTCATCAGAGTCTCTAGTGAAGACATCTGAATTGTCAAAGTTAATAAAACAACTCATCATTATCATCATCTTCCCTTAAATCCCAGTTAAACCAGGGTTGAGAAAAGTTAATAAGTTTATTTATTATTAAAGTTTATAAAATAACAACAAATCAATTAACCCTGCCAAGTTGAAAGGTCCTGACGGTGTAGTGAGCCAGTTCTACCACATCCACTGCAGTGACCTGCATTATGCCGTACACTTCTGAGCCGCGACTGGGCCAATACTGGTCGCATTTGATCTGCAACGAATATTTAATAAAACTCCTAAATACTGTCTTATAATTCTTAAATACTAAACATTAAATAATAAATATTAAAATTCTTTAAATACTGGCTTAGCTAGTAGGTTTGGAACTCTGATAGTATTATACAAAATACTAAGTATGTTTTATTTTTATGACTATTCATGTAGATTGAGTTTAGAGAGTTCTTTTAGTTTCATCTAAAATCACTTTAGTTTCTCTTGTTCTGTTATATGGACCTGTATATGTGTCTGAAATAAAATAGTTTGATTTGATTTGATTTGAATACAGAATTAAATACAATAATACAAAATTTTTCCTAAATATCTTTACTTAGATATTAGTTCATTCCTTATACAGCACCCACGATCTGGAACTCTTTACCTACTAGTCTTCGGTCTTGTTCTTCTCATTCTACTTTCTCTAACAAACTTAAGACATATCATTTCCCACCATAGACCTACCCTATCTATCCTGACCATATTTGTTCACCGGACCCGCTTTTATTTTAGGACCTTACTTCTCAACAGCGCATTTCTTTTGCAGATTGGTCTGGGTGAATCGATCTGCAGTGACGTGCTGTGGAGACGTCACTGACATCATCCTTGGATGAGGAAACAGACGTTAAACCTACATTGTTATTGTCATTACTACTTACAGTAACAATATCAGCAATTATTGCTACAATTACTCTGCTTTCTGGTTAAAAGTAGAGGTTCAAGATTTTTTTTAATGATGGTGGTGGTCATATTGGGAACAACTTCAATTCCTTAGATCCGTTCCAGACCAAGATACATATTCATATCATTAGCACTTTTTCGAATTTGCAATTAAGCTCATATAACTATAAGAAGTCCAACCATGAAATCTGTGCCTTCATCTTGCAATAGAGCAGCCTTCGTCTTCGATATAAATTGCTTCTGCGACGATTTTATGCTACGGAGTAGTTTGTTCTACGAAACAAGCTTTAAGGTAATCTATCCATTATTTTCCTGTCACAAAAATCAGGAAAAACTTTGCGCAAACTAATAAAAGGAATAGATTAGGAAAGATATTTGACTGAACAATATTTGGTTTATCGACGAAGTACTCCCCGAGACATCTACAGCTTTTTTGCATTAGATAAGAGGCATTCGTATGAAATTAATCAGGTTAAACAAGTAAGCAAATTTAAGAGTAAAGATAAACATACCCTGTTTCTCTCTTCAAGTTTCGTCATCATAACGATAACTGAGCTCTGATGCTCCCAAACCATCCGCCAGAAATCACCAAACGTCTCTTGAAGGGGACCCTGGAATAAGAACCGATGGATATAGATCGTTTCAAGGTAATTTTCCGTTTTAAATATAAATATTCGAATGAAGTTGGAGTTCCATGCAGTCAGTATATTTTAGAACTAGTTACTAGCTCAGATTATCATGTTAGTATAATATAACTATTACCTACATGTAAATCATCATCATCACCATCATCATCATTATCTTCATTACAATCATCATCGTCACTATCTAACCCTGAATTTCAGTTTAACTAGGGTTAGGATTAGAAAATTATGTAGCAATTTCTCGAGCCTAGGCGCTCACCAACCGAATGCCCTTTTTGACATTAGATAACTTTTACATCAATATCTAATAAAATAATATTATTATAAACGCAGATAAAAAATATGTAGCAATTGCTAGGAAAACATTAACTGACTCTAAATTATGAACGCCAAATTATAAATATTATTATAAATACTAAATTATAATTATAAATTAAAAACCTGAGTAGCAATGTAGGCGTTATGTCTGCAGTAGCCGTCCATGAAGTTAGCGTTGATGTAGTCGCTGCCCGGGATATCATCGATGGGTCTTAGTACAACTCTCGAGTGATCGTACGCCACTACATTGGCGTATCTGTTCTTATTCTTGTTCATCTCAGCGCTCGAGGCGTCCCAAGTGAACTGCTGGCCCGGTTCTATGGACTCGTATTCCTTAGCGAATCCTTCACCTCCACGTGCCTTAAAGTGCTCGATGACATCGGCTAGTTGGGATATAGGTATGGGTGGATGATTAACCATACCTGTATTTGTAATTCAAAAGAGTAAAATTATTAATATTGTTTAAATTTTAGTTTATTTTCAAATTTACTTTATACTGTATTGGATTACAAAAACATTTCATTTCAGCAACTTTATTCAGATAAATTAGTTACTATGCAAGCAATTTTCTCGTCTCTTTCTTTGTAGCATTTGCAATATTAATCATTTATAAATTATAAGTGTAGTGCGGCAAATGTTTTAGTAGTTAAGAAAAGTGTTTGATTTCAATATCTTTAGCTGCTCACTTTCTCTTCACATAACATTCAGTTCGAGTCAATCCTTTAACAACATGATTGCCAATAAATAATCTGTAAACATGGAATTATTTGTTGACTAGATGACCATTAGTTGTTTGTTGAGCGCCTTCCGTATGACTAGTAGGCCTACTTCTGGTAGCAAAATATCCCACTACAACTTGCAACAAAATATCCCTCCTAGAACTTGTACAAACAACACCCCTAAACCTTGTAACAGACTACTCCCCTATAACTTATAACAAACTATCCCCCTTGAACTTGTAACAAACTATCCTCCCCTATAACTTATAACAAATTATCCTCCCTAGAACTTGTAACAAACCATCCTCCCCTATAACTTATAACAAATTATCCTCCCTAGAACTTGTAACAAACAATCCTCCCCTATAACTTGTAACAAACAATCCTCCCTAGATCATGCTCCTCATAATTCCTTCTTAACTTGTTGTTAAAGTTGCAGAAAAGTGTTAAGAGAACTTGTGCAGCTGAACCTGGTGTTAAGTAATTGAGACGTCGTAGTTCTATGGGATCAGACGGATAGGGGTTGTTGACTTCCGTGTGAGGCGGAATGAGGAGTTTTGTATGCTGCTGTGTAGTAACTTTATCTTCTTTGTAAATTCTTCGTCTTCTGCAACGTAGAACACATGCGAACAAGCGGATTATTGCAATAACTCAGGAATAGAGAACTGACGTATAGCATGTAACTCTTCAATTAAATGACTGACTTTATGTCAACCATGTAACATTGAATTAGAAAAAGCTATGAAATAGCAGGTAAACTCTGAAATAAAATAAAGGACTCTCTGACATTTTCGTTTGCCCGATATTTGTACCAATCATAAAACTACAGGAATAATTCTGAACTGTGCTAGTAACCTAATCTCTCTCTTAGTACTCTGCCTACTGGCAGGTCAATGGTATATAATGCCTCCACTTTACTCTGTCTTCCGCTTTCTCTTCATTTCCACATATGAGTGGGTCTTTAAATTATTTAACATACCTAATCTCGCCCTGCCTCTGCCTCTATTTCCTTCTATTCTACATTCAATGACCTCTCTTAATAGACCTTCCCCCTTAGAATGGGTCCTATCCAACTCTTCTTCCGATTTGTTAATCCATTTATCAACTGTCTATCTGTACCAACTCTCTCCAGAACATCCTCATTTGTAACCCTTTGAGATCAGCTAATCCTTTCCATTCTTCTCCACATCCACATTTCCAGTGCCTTTAGTTTCCTGATATCTTCCTTCCTTTAGTCCATGTTTCACATCCATATAACTGCGTGGTCCATACCAATATTTTCACTATCTTTATCTATATGATATATTTTTATATAATACCTGATGTAGACAATGATAAGGACGATGAGTAGAATGATAACAACGGCTCCACAGACAGGAGCCACTATCCACAACAACTCAACCCCAGAGAGATCTCGCTCATACGACACTGCTCCCCCTACTGGCTCAGTCGATACCATTTCTGAATAGGGGCTAGATGTGAACTTCTAAATGGAGAAAAAAAGTGAAGTAAACTCGCATTATAGTGAAACGATCAACTATATTGATATCTATCACTTTCAATACCACATGTTTAAACCTTTAGGTAATTTATTTCATTCAATTGATTACGCTATAAAATGGTAAAACAGCTTTACTTCACTATGTCAATATTATCCTGAAAGTCAATTTTTCTGTAATTCCTACTCAGCTCTATGCCAGTGTACTTCTAATCTCTAAAAATAATAATTTTTAAGCGATTTTATAGATTTTAGCAATATTTCTTTTTCAATTTAATATCGTTTCACAATTATCATTGACTACTTACTCCATCTCTGACATAGCTTCGCAAGAAGACCCTATAGATTCGACCTTTGTCCAGAGGTCTGTTGTAGAACTTGCCTGTTCCTACAGAAGTGACGTCACCCACTGTCATCTGATTAGGTAGAATGGTGAACATTGTGGCTATCCAGGCCTCACGTCCGGGTTCCACATCAGCTCCTATCAACTGTGCAAGATAATATAGATAACGTAGATAATATAAATATTAATCAATTTTCCATTAATAAGGAGTTGCGGAGCCATCTGCCCGGTTCTGCATTTGAAGGCGATTCCACTGATAATACAAGGTATTATATAGCATCAAAGATTATTGTTTCAGACTCATAAAGATTACACAATGGTGCAACAAGTGTATATCTATATTTGAAAACCTTATCCTCCGTTCGCTGCCAATTAAACTCTAATATTTAATTAAATCCCCAACTATCGCTATCTGCTACACAAATGATTGGAAACTCTTGATGGGGAGTGGTCCTAATAGGACTACGTAATCTATCGCTATGTTAAACTTTAACTTTCTTTAAACACATATTATATTGAAATGATCAACTATGTTGATAACTATAACTTTTCATACCATATGTTTAAACCGTTAGGCAATTTAGATCATTTCCGTATAACCAGTCCAGTGAATGTCCGATTTTTTACTCTCAGGTCAGCGAAGCTGGCATTCGAACCCACTAGTGTTCAATTCACCTCAGAATCTGTCATTTAAAACTTCATGACGTTACCCCTATGCTATTGAGACTTTACTAGCATTGAAAGCCATCCTGCTATTAATGTATAAAACATTGAGCGCATAAATGGCAATGTAATGAATCGCATAAGACGTTATCTGGCACCTCAGGAGTGCTGAAGTCATCTGGCAGTCTCTTGTCAGCCTGTTCCAGAGGAACGACGACAACGTAGTAGAAGCTAATGGGACCGTTCTTGGTGGAGGGAGCGTGTAGACTAAATAGGACGCTACTCTCTGAAACCACCCTCTCCAGGTGTGGTGCTTCCACTTCTGCGGGAGCTGGTAACATATTAATCAATCAATCAATAAATCAATGAGGATTTAACGTCCAGTTTCTCGCCAAAAGGCAATGCCAGGTACATCGAGCAAACATTCTGTCATATTTGATGATAATATACAACTAAGGCTAAGACAAAATTTAATCTCAGCTCCATGTCCTGAAAACATATCAGCGATTGGTCGAGCACTGGATTTGAACCTAGAACCTACTGATCCGCAGGCAGACACCTTAACAACCAGCCTAAGTAGGTGGTTGATTCGAAATCAGCTCGAGACGGCTGACAACACCATTTCTACGCTCTTTGGGAAGGTATTCTACCTTTTCCTAGTTCATTAGCTAAAATTCTCCAACTTAATTATAAAAGAAGAATTCTACAGTATTTGCAAACAACTACATGTAGGAAATAGACCTTTCATAAAACTTGTTTACTATGAAAAACCATCTTGTAGATTTTCATATTTGTTGGAGGGCGCCACTGTATGCTCAACAGCTGACTGCTTTACGGCAGTCATTTATAATGTAAGATATTTAAAAAATGTAAGGTATCTTCTCGAGATATTTTATTAGACATATTAAATGCAAAATTACGACATTATTTTATAATCATTTGATAATTAATTGAATTATAATTTCCTTTCGAATTTATTTAATGTCATTCTGTTAGCCTAATAAATGAACAAATACCTAATAAATATATGCGTATATATTAAACATTGCCTGCCGTCAATCTAAACACACACCCCTTCCTACTCCCCACCACTGCCCCACCTGGCTTTGTTTATAATCTGTGCAAAACTGCCTCTACATATTATGAAAGCTCTATATGTTTTAAGAGAATACTACTTACCATCAATGTCAGTCTCGAGGGATAGAGAGGCCGGTGGCCCCCAGATATCACCCTTGAAGTTAGCGCTGATGTAGAAGAGGTAGGGAGTACTAGGTACGAGATCTTCAAGCACTAAACTCGTCCTCTCTTTGGGGACGACTTTCTCGCCGTGAGATTCAGAAATTTTCTCAGCTCCATCTGCGTCGTAGTACTGCTTAGTGCCGTTATATATTGCCTACGACACACGTCACAAATCAGAGACACATTATATGGCGAATTACATCACTATTACTATTATTATCAATTAATGAACAATTTAACAATTTATCTACCTGATTTGCATCACCATTGGTTGCATTTGGGTTAAGCAGTGATTTGTATTTTTTAATTTGATCCACAATTCATTTGAGTACCGCCTGAGTGATAAATGTACTATGTAACAAGTATAAAATTAAACTGCATCAAAGCGAATAAGCCGCTCATTGATGATTAAATTAATCATGAATTCCAATGACTCCGATAGTCAAAAGATTAAGTAAAAATGCAAATCAATAAAAGTTTAATAGACGTAAATCATTTAAACACTCCAGAAAAGGAAAGTCATACTACTAAAGCCAAAGCTTGACGACTTTGAATTAAATCAGAATGCCAGAAATGTCTGCTTCACTACGAGAAGCAAACTGAT
This sequence comes from Enchytraeus crypticus, assembly GCA_905160935.1. NCBI lineage: Eukaryota > Metazoa > Annelida > Clitellata > Enchytraeida > Enchytraeidae > Enchytraeus > Enchytraeus crypticus. Next base: position 681,192 of record CAJHZI010000466.1, read on the forward strand.
ATAAATTTGCGTCACAGCCAAAGTTAAATTTAACACCACTTTCCTCTCTAGAAAACATAACATTGAAGGATCGTTTGCTGCATTTTAACCCTGCCTCTACAGATCCTCTGTTTAACACTTAACCGTTGAAGCTACGTAATCAGATGAGTCGTACCTTGTAGTAGAAGATTCCTCCCTTATTAGGCGCTGACCAGTCGAGTCTGACTGAGCGAGAGGTTAACTTACGAGCCCTCAGGTCCTGTACCGTGTCAGGTGATGAGGTATCTGCGTTATCTGAATCAATAAATTGACAAATGTAGTTGTTATATTAACAACTGCAGATGTTATATTATACGTAGTGCATCCACAAGCGTAAGGTATATAAACGTTTAACGTCACATACGAAGATCTCATCAAGGAAAATAGAATTAGAAATCTCTATATCATTCTTGTTGGTCATGAATGAAACTTTATATATAAACTAGTTAAAACTGAAGACTCTTCATCGAGGAAAGTAAATGAGAATATTCGCAAGGGAGTACCATTGTAAGAGTCTCCATGTACACTGTCCTCCACCACAGTGTCTGAGAAATCACTTAGCCGACCATCGGTCAGCTTCGTCCTGACCTTCACCACGTAAACACTTTGAGGGTCGAGTCCTCTCAACTCCGTAGAAGTCTGAAAACTTACTTCCTTCACCAACCACCTCTTGCTCGATACTCCTTTCACAGCTGATTCAGTATTCCTCTGTAACCTATCGGCTGGATCAGTATTCCTCGCTGTCCTATCCACTGGATCAGTGTTCCTCGCAGTCCTATCGGCTGGATCAGTGTTCCTCAGTGACCTATCGGCTGGATCAGTATTCCTTGGTGACCGTCGAGTCCACGACCCATAGTGGACCTCGTAGCCAGCCACACCGGCAGTGGCGGGTCGCTCCCAGCTCACCTCCATCGACGTCCTCGTCACTCGTCGAGCCTGGACGTTACTGGGGGGAAATATCACGTCTGCGCAAAACATTTAACAAATCCTAAACTTAGATTCTGGGGAGAAAAAAAAAAAAACATTTTAAGTTCGAATAGTAAATTTTTCATACAATAATTAGAACTACCACCTTGAAATAAAAAATTTGGAATATAATAATTATTCAATGTTGATAGGGAATCATTTTCGCGAGTCCGATATATTCTACCATTCTGCATATTGCATTTTGTATATTCTTCATACTGCATCATTCTGATCTGAAGGATCTGAATAATCCCCCTGAACTAAGAAATCCAGACATTAAGTACAAGTACATCAAACAAAGAAAATTATTAAATAAAATGATTAGTTCTGCTAAAAGCTTGTACTATCAAAATCTAATCTCGCAGAATCAAAATTGTCCCAAGAAATTATGGGGAGAACTTGACTTTGCTTGATCGCACCATTCCCTAGTCACTCCCCTCTACCACCTCACCATCTTCTATTGCTACCTCTTTTCTCAACTTTTTTAATTACAAAATAGCCAAACTCTGTAGCTCTATACCCTCCAACTCCATTGACACCGGCAACTCCATTTCTGTAAATATGCCTGAACCACCACTACTTTCTAGTTTTGAACCAGCTAAACTGGAAGAAATACGCAATTTTATTCTTTTCTCTACCGACTCATCTTGCTGCCTTGATGTCATTCCTACACGATTACTATTATTGTGTTCTGATGTTTTAGTTGCTCCTATTACTTACTTAAATAACCTCTCACTCTCAGAAGGTATCTCCCTACCTCCTTCAAACAAGCAGTTGTATCTCCTTTGCTAAAAAAGCCTTCTCTACCAAAAGATGATCTTTCCAGTTACCGTCCTATTCCTATCAAAAGGAAATTTATACCTGTTTATGCACTCATCTTGATTCATTCCCTTCTTTCTCTCATTATCAATCTGCCTATAGAAAACTCCATTCTACTGAAACTGCTCTTCTTCGTATACATAATGATCTTAGCTTGGCCATGAGTAGTAAACAGGTTTCTGCCTTGGTTCTTCTAGATCTCTCTGCTGCCTTTGATACAATTGACCATGGCATCCTAATATATAGGTTTAAATCTTGTTTTGGCATATCTGATTCTGCTTTTCCCTTCTCACATCATATCTCTCATGTCGCACACAATCAGTTGTTTTGGTCAAAATCGCTCTTCTGAAATACCCCTCCTACGAGGTATTCCTCAAGGTTCAGAGTTAGGTTCATTGCTCTTCTCTTTATATATCACTCCTCTTAGCTACCTGCTTGCTCAGTCCTCCATAAATTTTCATTTCTATGCAGAAGACACACAACTATATATTTCCTTTTCTAATCAGGATTCCGTTCAGAAACTGGCTCATCTCTCATCCATTCTAGACAAGGTTTATTGCTGGTTTTGTGCTAACCGTCTTGCTGTTAATCCCTCCAAAACTGAATATCTTTTAATTGGCACTCCTTTGCAAAGAAGTAAAATTGCCAATAACTCTGTTAATTTTCAGAATCTTGCTCTTTCACCTTCTCGATCCGCCAAAAACCTTGGAGCCATATTTGATGAAAACCTTGACTTTAAATCCCATATCTTTTCTGTTTGTCGCGCTTCTTTCTTTCAGATTCGTCAGATTAGGCAAATACGTCCATCCCTTATTAGAAATTCAGCCACTAACCTTGCTAATTCTATAGTTCATTCAAAGCTCGACTACTGTAATTCATTATTACATGGGTTGCCTACTTCTTCTCTCAATCGTTTGCAGCACGTCCAAAATTCTCTTGCACGTGTTGTTTGCAAGTCCTCTCGACTTCAATTTCGCTCTCTTTCTCTACTTTACAGACTTCACTGGCTCTCTGTTAATCTACGCATAAAATATAATATAGCTCTATTAGCTTCCAAAACTCTGCGATTTGGAAAGCCTTATTTATCTGAAATTCTTCTTCCCTATCGTCCCTCACGTGCACTTCGCTCCACCGATGCCAATATTCTCTCAGTTCCAAATATTCTTACGTCATTGGGCAGACGTTCATTTTATTATCCAGCACCCACAATCTGGAACTCTTTACCTGCTAATCTTCGCTCTTGTCTTTCTCTTTCAACATTCTCTAGCAAGATTAAAACCTACCTTTTTCCACCATAGACATAATCAATCTACCTTGACCATTTTTTGATCACCGGATTGGCTTTCGTTTAGGACCTTACTTCTCCTCAGCACATTTCTTTCGCAGATTGGTCTGGGTGAATTGATCTGTAGTGATATGTGTTGTTAGGGACGTCCCTCATCCCTCATTGACATCATCCCTGGATGGGGAAACGGACGTTAAACCTTTATTATTATTATTATTATTCAATATCATCAAACGTTGACTCATCATCATCATCTTCCCTTTATTCCCAGCTTAACTAGGGTCGGGAGAAGAATTGATCTTGTCCACTCCACTCTAACCCATACCATATAATCAGTCAAACCCCTATAAACAAACCTAGAATAAGAGTAAACAAAATCTAACACAATCTATCAAATTGTCAAGACAACAACAAGACTGCAATGCACTTAAACAACTTTAAAAGATAACAAAAAGACAACAACGTATAGTGGCAGCTTAATACGAAAATAAAGATAGCAACACATAATAACAGCCTAATAATGGTACGACTAGACAACAACGCATGATAACAACTTAATACGACAAAGACTTGATAACAACGCATGATAACAATTCAATATGATAACAACGCATGGTAGCAACTAAACAGGAGAGCAATAAAGAAACGACGCTTAAAAACGCATTATAACAACTTTTGAAAACAACAAATAATAACAAAACATGATAACAACACATGATAACAAAACATGATGACAACACATAATAGCACATAGTGATAACAACTTACTCTGTCCAGTAGTATGCACATCGACCTGTCCACTCCAGGGTCCGCATCCCTTACCAGTGTATGCGCGGATCTGAAAGAAGTATTCCTTTGCTGGCTCCAGGCCTTCCACGGTGATCCAGGTGTCCGAGGTGTTGGTGGTCCAGTCGTCGATGTAGTTCTTGACCTTGTGGTACATGACCTCATAGAGGACTATCTCGCCGTTACGATGCCTCAGGGCGGGGGGCTCCCAGCGCAGCTTGACGTTGTTCGAGGAGATCTGGACAACCGTCACGTTCAGTGGCGAACCAGCGGGAACTGTGAGCAGGTATAACCAACGAAATAAACCGTTATAAAAATATAACCATTGCTTAAGTATAACCATTGCTAAAATATGACCATTGCTGAAACATAACCATTGCTGAAATTGTAATTAATCATTTAAGTTTTCTAGTCATCTCTAATCGGGTATGTTTAGTGCAATGTTAGCGGTGGTTAATTTATCACAATTTTTGAAGTGGAGTTAATTAATTTAACCCATCAGTGCCTCTGTCGAGATCGGGTTTACTGAACCAGCGTACAGCTCCCAAACGTTTTTGCATTACATTCAATTCTCAGTTTTGATTCGTTTCACGCAGGTGTCTCAATTCGTAGGTATTATCCAGTTGGCTGAATGGCTAGAATATAATAGTCATTGAAGAATAAAAGCAGAGATAAAACTAAACTGGTAACATATATTGTGAGATAGTGCAGGTGAAAATATAATACTTTTTATTCAATTAAGTATAAAAACTTTTTAAAGCGATCAATTTCTAAATATTGCTAATCATGTCTACCTCTCTTCAGGTTTAGCCCGAAGTCAGATATGAATTGAAAAATGGAAATCCCAGTTTTTGCCAGCATTATTACTATACTGTGTACAATATTAATTATGAAGTAATATTAGACTGCACTATAGTAAGAGAAAGATTTGTAGACTAACTTCCTTCAGGAGTTACTATCCGACCAAACGACCACTCTCCAAAATCAACGTCGTTCTTTGCCGATACACGAAATTCATATTCAACTCCGCGATCTAAAACATCCAAAAGATTCTTATCTGAAATATTTTAATAGAAAGGCATAGAACTTCGACTAAATATTTAGGATAGTCATTTACTGGAATCAATTCCCCGTAGAGCTGATCAGATGGTAAAATATTGGAAATTTACGGGGTCGGTAACATATATTTTGACAAAAGCTGCCTAATGATTAAAAATGTGGCACCGAACGTGATAGATAACTACACAGACGATCATTTCTATCTAATGTATGCTTAGCTTAACTAAGGCAGGCCCTACTGGGGATTGATTTCAGGACCTGAAGAATAGTCATTTAAAAGTTCATGACGCTACGAAACGTATTTATCTACTAAGCTATTTATACGTCCTATTTATTGCTAGATACTTCTTATGTTTTACAATTTTTAATAGGTCTATATAAATTCACCGCTGCCAGCATAATAGCTGTTAACTTGAGTCTGTGATATGAATTCCGAAAATTAAGTATGCGCGTAAATCATCATCATCATCATCATCTTCCCTTAAATCCCAGTTTAACCAGGGTCGGGATACGAATAGACTTTCTCCAATCCTCCCTGTCCCACACCATTTCATCAATCAATCCCCTATTTTTCATGTCCTTTTACGCGTTAATCAATCAAAAGTTATAAATGTTTCGTCTGTCAACTGAGTCTGATTCAAAAGAATCCTATGAGAATTATCTTAAGGTTTGCAGTTAGATTTAATATCCAAGTTTCAGAGACTATTTTTAAGTTAAATTTAAACCCTAAATAATCGGAGGATTAAAGGCACGAGCTTAATGATTGGATCAACATGCTGCTTATTACGTTAATTTCAACAGATATTTTGAGAAACAATAATGACAGAGAAACATTGAGAAAAACTATTACAACAATCACTATGATGACACTGCTATGATAGCTTTCAGAATAATGATATGCATTAAATTAGTAATTCAAATGTAGTAACTTTGATTTTTTTTAACGAAATTACAAAGGCTGAAGGTGCACGCAGAATTATAATTATTATATCACATAACTAAGTAACAGACAATTGATTGCTTACACAGTAACTACAGTAGATATCATATCATTGATATTCAATTCCGTTAAAATGATTTCATTCACATGTATATTTAATTTCGCACACAGTTTAACATTTAACAACAACAAGGAATACTGTTAAAACACGCACCTAAGAAAGTTGAAGTAAAGCGGTATTTATCTGCACTTAATAGTTTTTCTTCAACAGTGTCAGTGCCTCTGATTTGATATTCCACTTTGTATCCAAGTATGGAAGAGACTGCCCCAGTGGGCGCCTGCCACGTCACCAACACAACGGGAGGTTCCTCCTGGGAAAGAGTCAACTGTAGGTTTCGTGGCGCACTCAGTACTGTGCAAGCATTACAAATATTCGCTATATAAAATTATTAACCTAAATTATTTTACTCGATTTGCAATATATAGATTATGTGCACTTACCTCAAATGACCTTATTATATATTATATATATATATATATATATATATATATATATATATATATATATATACATGTATATATATATATATATATATGTGTGTGTGTATATATATATATAAATAAATAAATATAAACTTTTTATTGCAGAATTTAGTTTTACTTAATAGGCTTTTGTTGTTTGCAACAATGATAAATTTATTTCTAATATTTTATTATGTCAGTCTCAAGAAGTTATCTATAATTGATAAATATCTGTATAAAAATGTATATATTTGGCTTATATGACGAAAAATGATCCTAAGAAATGGTGTATAAGTTAATATATTTATTTTGAGCACTGTACCAGGGTTTATCATATTTCAATTGCATATTACAATATAGACAAGATACATATATAATTATGTTGGATGAACTTGTTTAATGTTAGATACGATAACAATCAAATACCAAGGACTGTGTCATAGAGTGTAATTTTTACAATTTTAAATTATATTGTTAATTTAATGAAAGAACAAGATACTCTTCGATACCTGCTCCTTTTGTTTTGACTTTCTTAGACCGGCTCCTGGCTCCATCACCCTTACGAGTGTAGGCAGACATCTGGAAGTCGTACCACGAGTCCGGCTCTAGGTCCGTAACTACTGCTTCCTGTTCGTTTCCTGGAAAGTACAACAAGTACGGATGCATATAGAATACTTCTAACTTCTAACCGCATGACTATCTCAATGATTGATTGATTTAGTCAATAGTAAATATTTACTTATAAATAATTTTTTAATATTTACCAACCGTCTAACATAGGCCTTAGCCGAACATGGACATAGAGTAGAAATTACATACAAATGTTTTCATACTTGTATTATTAATACATTTAGCAATTACGTATTGCTACATCTTCACAGAATCTAATCAACTGCTCTGACTGCGCATAAAGAGTTATTGTTTATATATAAAGTAATTGTATATTATATTTACTTGTTATTTACTAAATATCGAAAACTAGTGTCATTGCAATAAATCATTATAAACTACAGTGTAGTTTATGATGCATTGATTAGTTGCCTGAACTAACTTCATAGCTATCTCAATGATTGATTGACTGATTGATTAATTGATTAATTTACTGAGATAGCCATGATCTAACATCACGGCTATCTCAAAGATTGATTGATTGATTGATAAACTGAGTGATCTAACATCATGGCTATCTCATGATTGATTGATTTAGTCGAACATGAGACTTACTAGCCGTTTACCAACCGTTCATGATGTCTCTCATCTGAGTGGCGCCAATGATGTTGTCATGCTCATCGATGTGCGTGTAGTAGATCTGGTAACCACGGATCACTCCATTCAGCTCCCTATCCGCAGGACCTCTCCACTGAACTCTCACTGACGTCGAGTTAATAGCCTCGACCTTGACCTTCCGTGGTTCACCTGGCACTGCAGTAATTAACGTAGAAATAAGTGTGAATATTAAAAGAAAAATGAAACAGCGTAACGACATTGTGCTCGATGTTGTCTTGAACGACGACCAAACTAATGTCGAGTTAATGTGGAATCGATCAAAACCTTACTAGCCGTTTATGAAATTTGTACTTCATGAGATACTGTAACAAAATAATTTAGTAATGCTTTTCCTTAACGTAGAATCTGATATTAATATTAACATCCGGTTTACCACCAGAGGGCGATGAAAAGCATTTAGAAGTAAAAATTAATAATAAATGAATTCAACTAAAAGCTGAAACGAAGACAATGTTTCTTGCAGAGAGCTTATGACATATCTTTTGCAAGACAGTTTCTGTTAGAGCTGCTACTGACATACAAGCTTCGGATATATTCTATGAGTGATAAACTGGGGTTTCTGTCTTTCCATATAGACTGATTGCTTGAAAGAATGAGTAAGAACTTGATTGACTTCTTGATAGATGGTTTGATCGATTGTTTGATGGCTTGGCTGACTGACTGCCTGACTGAATAATCTGAATTACTAATTGGCTAAATTAATGATTGATAGACTGACTTACTGATTAAATGATTGATTAGTTGATTTGTTAATTGACTATTACTGTTATTACTTTATTTAATTTAGATAAGACTAATATTCGACCAGCAACAAAACTAACCGTCTTCCATAGTTTGCACGATGATGACGTCAGAGAGAGGTCCATCCCCGTTCTCACTGAAAGCTTGAATCCACACATTGTACAGGGTCCACTTGTGTCCATCAGTCACAGTGTGAGACAATTCACCAGATCCCAGAACAATTTTCTGCACCCGGGGGTCATCGACCCCCTTATTACCTCCCGCCTCGTCCCACAACAGCCTATAACCCAAAATATCCCCATTTTGTTGAGCAGAGGGGGGAGGTCGCCACGTGACCCTAAAGCTGGTTGAGTTTAGGGATTCAGCCCTCACTGACTGCGGGGGAGCGCTGGGTGCTGTAGCCAGAGATCAATCAATCAATCATTACCAATCTGAGCTAGAGTTTCATACTCTATGCTGCTTGTCCATTAAATATGTTCGACGTAGGCAGGGAGAAATTTTAGAAACAAAAATGTTGCTAGAGTTTCTTTCAAAGCTAGAGATTCTTTAGCCAAGCCATAAGAAAATTTCAGAGTCGAATAATAATAAATTTAAAACAAAAAAGCATGTTTATAAACTACAGTTCACGAGAAAGCGAAAATAGCTAACCAGCTAACATAGAAAAGGTTTTGTCTAGATAGAGAAATAATTTGACAACTAAAGGGGCGCACCTGACTGCTTAGTCTTGACATGAATATTATTCGAGTAAGCCCCCTCCCCTCGGGCAGATTTAGCTGACACACGGATGCTGTACACTGTGTTTGGGGTGAGATCTCTCATAGTATAGCTGAGAGAGGGCGGAGCTATGGTCACGTGCACATTCTGTTTGAAGTCCGTGTCGTTGTAGTAGAGTTCAAAGCTGATCAGTGGTTCGCCTGACGTCTCTGGCGTATCCCATAGCAACTCTATAGAATGTGACGTCACTGTGTCGGCTCTCAAATTCCTGGGTTGCTCTGGTACTGCAAGATATAAGCATAGAATTGTAATATTATTAAATAGGTAATTAAGAGTTTTAATTGTGCTATGAATATATTATTACTAGCATAATTAAAAAGTATTCTCTTTCAGTTAGGTCTAATGAATAGCAAAATTATGAGTACTCGCTTTGTTCTAATTATACTATTAATATCAATATTAATATCATAATTATAAACATTCCTTTATTTTAACAATTCAATGAATTATACTGGTATATTATCTGTTTCAACCCAACTTTGAGATTAAATGCCAAGCAGTCCACTAATATATTGATACAATTTAACTATAAACTATACTTGTATGTCAATTTATTATATTAGCCTGAATGGAGGAGATTTCAAAGATATTGATACATGCATTGATGGAGATATCGATTAAGATATTGATAAACTTAATGATCAAGATAGATGCTAATATAAATAATGGTACTCATGTAGATCTATTATTCAAGAGGAACTTCAGATTTTGACATTATTTCATAATATTATAATAACAACATTAAATTAAACATTATCTCATTCAATCGCGAGATTTAAAAAGAAACACGTTAACAGTTCAAAGCATATATTAGTTGCATATTTATTTAGACATTTATCTAGACCTACATTTTATGGCTAATTTTTTTTCCTATTCTATGTTTTTTTAAACTCATTAAAATGACTATCTCTCTCTCTCTCTCTCTCACTCTCTCTATCTTTCTCTCTCTCTCTCTCTCTATTTCTCTCCTTTCTTTCTTTCACGTAGGCCTATTCATTGTCTAATTGTTCAAGGTAACCATAACTTATAAAATGTGACTTTTGAGGTTGTTTCATGATGCCTTCATTTTCTTTTCTTTTTGCTTTTTTTAAAATTTAAGTCAAATCTCGTGACCAATCGACTTTATAAAGCAGTACAGGTTTGATATATTGCTTTATTTTATTCTAAATATATGTAAATCATTCTTAAATAATTAGACAGTGCATGTAGATCGCATAAAATTATAAATAAATTAAAACAATATAGCGACTGCCTAATAAACCCAATAAATAGGCCTACTTTACGAAACGCCATTAAACAACAACCAATATTCTCAGCAGCTAGAACAAGAAACAGTAAAATTATTTAATACTTAAGGTTTTAGAATTAATATTAAGACATCAAATAAACATTTATTTCTCGAGTGGGCAATAAGCTCAGAAAGAAAATATTAAAGTAAGCTATAGCAATTAATGCACTTAAATAAGAAATCAACACTGAAAAATAAAAATAAATTTCTGGGATGGAATGAGAGATGCAGCAACAATAATTCTTCCTACAAACCCTTAGACTACAGCAAAGTAATATTGATGAGTGACGAATTAAATATTTTATATAAGAAAGCATTGGTCAAATATTAGCAAACGATGAATTACGAGGCATAGCAATACAATATTACGAGATCAAGATTACTGAGATTACAACTTTAAATTATCTTCGATATAAACACAAAATATATCTGAACTGTTTGAAATAAACGTAAAAATCAAACCATCCAAAGCATATCTTAATCATGTAAAATAAAAGAAATAAAGAATATTATATGAACATGTACGGCAATTTTGTTGTGTACATGTATATCGAGTTATGTAGATTAAAAATATGACATAACGTCAAGGCTTTGAGCAGAAAAACTTTGAGCAGCAAAGCTTTGAGCAGCAAAGCTTGGAGCAGAAAGTTTGGAGCTGAAAGTTTGGAGCAGCAAAGCATTGAGCAGCAAAACTTTGAGCAGCAAAGCTTTGAGCAGCAAAGCTATGAGCAGCAAAGCTTTGAGCAGCAAAGCTTTGAGCACGCTGGTGTCGTACTTACAAAATGGATTCGATGATATCCACTCAGACGAAGCTATAGCAGTAATATCAAATAATAAAGACCGTTAATAGCCTTGTTGAAAATTTTCAGAATTATGAAAATTCATTAGGAATTAATGACAGATAAGACGGAATGCTACGAGAAACTATTTCAGAATCTCGTCGTATCAAAAGTGTAAAGAAATTTAATATGCCCTAGCACTGACTCAAATCTGCAACCACTATCAGTTAAATTATTAGTTTACTCATAAAGTAAGCAGACTGCAGTGCTCGTTATTGGTTAGAAACTTACAACACTAAAAGAAGCATTCTATGCAATGCAAAAATTGACAATAGAATTTAAAAATTAATTATAATTTAATTAATTAATTGATTAAAGATTCTTAAAGATTAATTAATTGTAACTAATCTTCATAAGATTAATTACGATTAATTTAAAAATTAAACTGGTTTAAATCCCCGACAGAGTTAATGGCGATATGCGGGACTGAAGTCGTTCCAAATCTAAAGAAATTCTTTACAATTCTATCAATACCACTGCCACTGCATCTATAACAATAAAATATTTAGAGTTATTCAGAAGACTATGTCTCAGTTCAGGGGTTGAACCGTACGTTAAATCTTCATTTTGTTATATTAGTGGAATTTTTAAGCACAGTGATAATTCCAATAAAACTCATGGCCTACCTCCAACTTGAGTTTTAACAAATATTGGTTCGCACAAGGGCCCATCCCCTGCCTTTGTGAATCCAAGCATGACCAGGGCATAAGTCTCGTTGGTTGCTAGGTTACTTATTGTCGTCAGCTGACTGCTGTCTACTGTATGTTGTTGCCATGACGACACGTGTCTGCTGACGTCAGAGGAACGCGTGTAGAACACGCGGTATCCCTGCGACAAATAGAAGACATAACATTGAAGCTGCTGTGGACTAGGCCTACATACCATTGAAACTACAATAGAACACATAACATTGAAGCTTACATATTTGAAACGTCTTTCTTAGTTTCACATTAAGTGAATTATATAACTAGATAGATAGAAAGAAGTTTCACAGTATCTCCCGATACAGTACTGGAAAAATGTGCGCAATTTATAAATAATTTATCAAAGCAAGTATTCAAGGAAACTAATGCCCCAAACATTAAACAAATTTGAGTGAAAACAAATTGAAACGCCTAAACAAGCATCTGTGATTCCTAACCCAGTGTGCCGTTATAATAAATAGCAAGATCGATCAAATTCAAAAAAAGAAAGAAACCGGTCGACGTGTCGTGATTCGTGAGTGATGCTACATGTCCATGTATATTCGTTTCAATTACTTTCCAAACAAGATCTGTTTAAGTGATCGCAATTGCAAGAAAATCTGAATCAAATAATCGTTACTAAATCGACAAGAATTCTAATTCATCATTAGATGCCTCATATTTAAATGATGTATCATTAGATGACTCATATTTAAATGATGTGTCATTAGATGACTCATATTTAAATGATGTGTCATTAGATGACTCATATTTAAATGATGTGTCATTAGATGACTCATCGCCGACTAACCCGAATGACGCCATTGGTTATCTTAGGCTCCTCCCACTGTACGACCACAGTGCTACCACTCACTGGTCTAGCTCTCACGTGTTGCGGTGAACTGGATGGTACTGAATGTCATCATGGACAAATCAAACAACAAATAAGTATCAGACAGATTAATCAGTCAATAAATATATTACAAATCAATCAATCAATAACAATCATAGTGCTGTCTAAAACTGGTACGCTTAGGTTGGCCAGCATAACATAATAACTATTAGAGTGCTACTGTTATAAATGACAACAACGCGCACAACAAGCTATGCTGGAGCTTGCTAATTTCATAGGTTTACACCAGAGATCCATCTACTAAAGATTTCAACAAATACACACTCCTAATAAATCAATTAAACTGAATTGAAATGCGTACTTTTAAGATTATTAATATAAACGCAAACTACCTCAGAATCCATGTTATTCTCAAACTATTAGCTACATTAAGGTGTTAGTAAGGAAAAACCTTTGTGAGGGGATTAACTTGTTGATCGATGGAGTGTTCATTATGGAGCGTGAAAAACAGCACATGAGTAGAATATGTACGCCTACACTGGATCTGCCACTTGGCAGAACACCACACAGAGAGAATATAAAGTAAATGGTGTAAAATGGGTCATTCAAATATTTAAAATGAAATTCATTCTAGAGTAAGAGTGATGCAACAGCTTACAGTTGACAGGAGGCAGCTGACGACTATAAGCCAGTAAGTCAGGTCTGACGCACTAGCGATGCAAACGCAAATAGCTTAAACATATAAGATGACAAATAGCATGATTCTGTGGGCAGTGTGTACAGCTATGCAGCCAATCTCTACGTCAGAGGTTCTACCGTTGTTTCATTCATTTAGATGAATTAATAAGTCATTATGTAGAGGGTGAAGAAAATTGGTCCATCATCGCCACTTGCTCCAGCCAATGGCGATGTCGGTAAGATATTCGACCGCGGATCAGTATGCGCGGGGTTCAAACCCTGGGCTCGCCCATGAGTGACTGACATCGCTTTCGAGTGAGGAAACTGACTTTAAAATTAGCATTTTTATATTTCCTCTGTTAACTTCAAATGAAGATCCGAACACTAGCTTTTCTAATAATTATATTATTTAAAAGAAACTATCCTCCTTTCTCTGATATCTTACCGTCTTCCAGAGTGCTGATGTCTATAGAATTACTGGAAGTTGATCTTCCGATGTTGTTTATTGTGAAGACCTTGACCTCGTAAGGAGTATATGGAGACAGCCCCGTGAGTATGTATACCGTGCCCGTTATATCAGCCACAGTCACGGGTTCGTCTCTCAGGTGATGCTTCTTGCTGTACTCGACAGCATAAGTTTCAGAAGTATCGCCATTGCCAGACCTCCACGAGATCTTCACTGATCGAGGAGTCACGTCCAACATGCGCAGATTCACAGGCGGCATTGGAAGAGCTGATTCAAACATTGGTATGATTGATTTATTATTTATTGAAGAATTACGATATTTAGCAAAGTTTTGATATTTCTACTAAATAGGCCTAATATTTCATATTTATGTATATTCATATATTATACACGAAATAAATATTGCATTAATATAATTCTACAAGTAATTGAATTTTCAATAATAAATACAATAAAATATCTTTTTAAAATGTAAACAATTATTTGCATATTTCAATACAGCTAATTTCTCAAATTTACTAAGAAATCAATTATCAAATACTTTTACAATAATTACGTTCAATGCCACTAGGAGAGCTCAAGGGTCAGTAGCAAGCCCGTGCATAGCTTATGATACACTTCAAGCATCATGGCGGGTCCTTTCCCATATTTTTTCTTCAATTTTATTTTATTTTCAAATTAAATCGAGTTTATTTCACTCCAACCGTATTGTCACACACATTTGTTAATACCATTTCTCTTCACAAGAGAAACACAAAAATTGCTGAGCAATTTTATCAATAATTTCCAGAGGTTTGTGGAGCATTCATACCTATATAGATAATTATAGATTTTTATGTAAGGTGAAGTAAATCACTGCATCCCAAATGAATTCGAAGTTTTACTTCGAAGAATTTTTGTCTCGAATGCTCTAAAATAGCTAGTGGGTAGTAATATAAATTGTAAATAGCTATATTATCTAGTGCTATTTTTTATATTTGGACAGTATTATTTAAGGAAAATGACATCTGCACTAAGCTTCAATACTTGGTTTGTCACAGTAGTAATATAAGAAACAGCACTGTTTTCTACAAAATAATATAATCGATAAAAATCCAGATTTAAAAATAAAATTTAAGTTCCTGAGAAAAATTCTATAAATGGCTCATGTGGCAACTGAAATCTAAATAGGAAAAAAGCTTCCTCATGTTCAGTAGGCATTAGCATTGATTAATGTATTAGCGTAAAGGATAAAGGGAGAGGAAAAGAGGAAGACCATGGAGTATACTAGGTTCAGCACTATAAACAAGGATTTAAGAAAATCGAATAATTCATGGGAAGAATATGTAAGGATTGCTGATGATAGAAATGAATGTAGGAATGTTACCGCTCTATGTTCTGTTCAGAACTCAAGGAACTGATAACTATTGTACCCGTACTCATCAAAGCAAATATTCTAAGTTTAAATAATAATTCCATATCAAATAGGAATTTTAAATTCTTCGCTGCTGACCTTTAACTATAACATCCGTATGTGTCTCGACGCTTCCCATATCAGACTTGGCCACGCAGGTAAATCTGGAAGAAGTTCGGATGTTCTGGAGAACGAGAATGTTCCTTCCAATGGGATACCTTTCACCACTGGAGACGTCCCGGGATCCCTCTCTCCAGCTGACTGAAGGCATAGGGGACCCCACAGCAACACAGGTGAGGTTGGCGGACCCACCGGGCATGACTTCGTACACAGGATCCGGTGGGATGGAGAAATGTGGAGGAATGTGTCCCACTGTAAGGAATTCCAATATCAATTAATAAAACATTCTTCTTCAGTGCACTGCCAAATGGCAGGTTCAAGGTACATATTCATACTCAAAGTCTGTTTTCTCGCTCCATAAGAGCACTTCTTAGATCAGCAAGTTAATCCCTTCACAAAGTATATGCATTATCCATACCTTATATAGTCTATTGCTTGGGAAAATTATGGCTTTTAATAAAACATTAAAAGTTAATTAAGAAGCTAAAAAGCTAATGTTATCGTCAGTTTCCTCACTCGAAAGCGATGTCAATGACGAGCTAGACACTTAGACAGGCTTAACGTTGTTGTCTTTCTCAGAAGCACATTAGTGACGAGGCGAACACTGGAAATCTCCTAAGTACTTTTCAGGTGATGAGAAATATCTTATAGCAATATGTGTTGCATTTATTTTAATAGATAATAATTAATTATAATTATAATACTGTGCAATTTTAGGACTAACTGGTTTTCTGGAATTTCGATTTTTCATCGTTTTTGGGCCTTCTTTTTGCTCATCGGCTTGGATTTGTCTAAACATTGTTCGATGTTGTAACGGATGACAGTAGCACTCCAATTGTTGTTTTGTTAGGTTATGTTTTATGGTACATACATTGTATGTTTCGCTACATGAATTGATTAACGTATCGCTCAACCATCTCTCAGCAAAACTTCTTAACTTAGATCATCAATAGTATGATTGATGTAATGGGTGTAACGCAAGGCTAGTCAATTGATTTCAGATGATGGCATCATGCTGGTGATTAAGAGTTTACACTTTATGATGCCCGATCACGATTTAACGAAGCTAAATAATGATTGCGCATCATCGTCTTTAGCATAAGTTTGCGAAGTTAAATCATGCTAATAGCTTCATATTATATATATATATATATATATATATATATATATATATAAAGCTCAGAAAGCTAATGTTAACGTCCGTTTCCTCACTCGAAAGCGATCTCAGTGGCGAGCGAGTTCAGGATTTAAACCCCGCGCACACTGATCCGCAGTCGAATATCTTACCGATATCGCCACAGGCTCCAACAAGTGACAAACACCTGTATATATATATATATATATATATATATATAATATATATATATATATATATATATATATATATACAACGCATTGATTAATTTACTAGCTTTATATATATATATATATAATATATATATATATATATATATATATATATATATATATACAATATACAGTATATATATTATATATACAATATACATACATGTATATAGGCCTATAAGATATATAAGATACATATGATATATTCAGTATATATAATATATATATATATAGTATGTATATATATATATATATATATATATATATATATATATATACATAGCTTTTATTCAACAACTACAACAAGGCCTGAATACTGAGAGTGATAAATAGCATACGGTATATATCTGATAAAAGACTATTGAGTGATAGTTAAGATCTGAACGATAGACTAAAAGTGTCTGAATAACAACTTAAGTTAAGTGACTGACTATACAACGCATTGATTAATTTACTAGCTTTATATAGGCCTATTTATTGTTTGATTCATCTATTTACTAGCTAAATAGACCAAGCGGCATTCACATTCTACATAATAACTTATTAATTCATCTAATGAGTGAGACAACAGTAGAGTTGTAACGACTTATTAATTCAACTAATGAAACAACGATAGAGTTGTATGGGATACCTCTGACGTAGAGATTGGCTGCATAGCTGTACACGCTGCCCATAGAATTCCTCGCTATACACTCGTACTTGCCTTCATCGTTCCTCTGGATGTCGTTTATCTTGAGAGTGCCTATCAATTAGCAGTTGACCAGTAACACATTTAATCCATGCGCGATAGCATGCTTTCAAACAGCGTACAGACTTACTTCAGGTTTAGCTGTAAGAATTGCTTTGTAGAACATTCTCTCTTTCTAAATATAGTGATAATAAGCTCCTAACAATGTTAAGTATTACTGCGTAGATTGCATAGAAATTAGGAAAATAAATTTATCTTCGACTTTTGCTATCCACTAAACGTCCGTCCACAACCTGAGACCAACACGCAAACTTCTATTCCGCTGGTACCCTTCCTTGGACTAACTACTCGGATTTTGGCTCACACCGTTTATGGACCATTCACTCTGATCATCGGCTCTGATTTGGTTTCACAGTGCTCAATGTTATCATGGACAACAGTAGCACTCTAATCGTATTGTTGATGTAGTTATTGTTGAATGTTTAATTAACTTAATTCATATAATTACGGAATGACGGCACATCATATATTACCTTCTTCAATTTTGTGGAACAGCCGCAGTTCATATATAGATAAGAAATTAATATTTAAGCATTTTCATTTGGGTTGCCTCATTTGTTAATCTGACTTGACTGGGTGATAATCCGCAAATAAAATACATATATAATAACCTATATATAAATAATCGGTAGGCTATATATACGTATAAATCTGTATATGTTAATGCATTAAAAGTTCAATTATATTTATTTCCTAAATGTGATTCTTAGTTTTTGATCACAAGGTAAGCAGGCAGGTATTACTTCTGCAAGTGAAGCTGGACCACAGCAACTTATGAATGGCCTGAACACAAATGCTTTAAGACATGGAATGAAGATTAATATCTAAACGACGAAGTGATAGTGTCTAGAGGATAAAATGTTAACATCACAATAAATAGTACGAGTTTTAAAAAAGTAAAGAACTTCACACACATGGATTACCTTCGGAGATGCTGTAAAACAGAAATAAAATGTAAAGCCGTGCCCTCAAAGCGGGACTTTAGTGTTATCAAAGACCTGCTAACAGAACGTTTCTAAATACGAAATAAAGTTATTGAAATCTTCCGCATTGATCTACAGTATAGTTTATTCTGCTTTGAAAAGTGGACATTAGAGAAAAATAATTAAGAAAATGCGCATAGGAGAAAATACGAGACCCAAAAAGTCGGATTACCCAAAGTAATATATTCTGATATACATGTAGAAGTCTTAAGGTTGAAAGAGAGGAACATTACGCTAACCCTACAAATCAGAAATATATGTAAAATATATTACTGGCAAATAACCGTTTAAATTAGAAAGTCCAGCACAATCTGATATTTTAAAACTGCGTTTCATAACACTCTCTTTTTCTATAACTAAGTAACTGCCTTCATTTTAACCCAGTCATACTCGTATTTATTTTTAGAGATATCCTCTGTAAGTAGATATTGCCGTTCTTTTGATATGGAGGTTTCCTTTTCAGAAATAAACTTATTAAACGAATTGTACAG
The DNA here is from genome assembly GCA_905160935.1 of Enchytraeus crypticus. NCBI lineage: Eukaryota > Metazoa > Annelida > Clitellata > Enchytraeida > Enchytraeidae > Enchytraeus > Enchytraeus crypticus. The sequence continues at coordinate 700,278 of CAJHZI010000466.1, forward strand.
CAAATCAATAGCTCAGTGCTCTTCTAAAACTCTTAACATACATTGTGACTATAATATCACAAATGTAAACGTATAATGAATGTAAACTTGAGCAACATTTTGCTTAAGTTTACATTTATTAACCCTTCTCAGATATAGGCCTAATAAATTCCAGCAGAATCTAAAACACGCAACGCAAACAAGCGATAGAATCGGATCCTGGCTGGAGGAAAGAGTCCGTGCCTCGACTTGAACAGATCAATTACTGGCTGATAATTTAATAACACATCTGATCTCTGAGCATTGATTTCATAATCCGTCATCATCTAACCCCAGACTCGATCTGCAGCCGCTTACAAGATAAATCACTTCCTTGCTCACATTCCATGCCGTCAAAATTTAATGATACTTGTTCGCAATGGATGGTTGTATGTGCATACTGTAAGGTGTTTGCTGAATGCGCAGTGGTTGAATGCTGTAGGGTAATTTATACTGAATATCTATTAAATATTGCATGGTGGTCGTAGTGTAACCAGCGGTATCGTACAGCGTATAGACGATTTGCATTGTTTAGATGTTATAGATATCACATTCACCACTGCACAATTTGTCTATTTACAGCAGACACGTTTTGCGTATCGCACAACCCTTACCTGATCTTTAAAACTACACATATACAGTTTACTGTGCATTCAATGTACAGAGCAAACCTATACGTGCACTCTTGCTCATTTCGTACTTATAAATTCAAGCTAACATACCAAGTCAGCGATATACATGTATATAAGACTTATCGAGATCAACATAACCAATGTTATTTCATTAATGTTTTAGTTATATTTATTTAGGCTGAATAAATATAAATTGCACAAGTATTTACCTCCACATTCTTCAGTCAGTTTTTAAAAGGTAATTTCTAAAATAATGCTTTTATCAAACTCTGTTTTTTGAACACTTCATTTCAAGTAACTAAAACTTATTAATTGTAATTTAAGATAAAAACAGCAGCAACGGCAACAACAGTAATAACAGCAATAAGCACAATAAATGCAAAAAAAGCAATAAGAGACAAAAGAGAGAACGAATTGACAAACAATCAATGCTGCGAAAGCGAAACTACTCTTCAATATTTATTCAGCCGTAATGGAATTGATCACCCGGTTCAAAGCTCAGATTCAGTTCTAATTCTTCATTGATGTGCATTCGAGACATGAAACTGAAGTTAACCTCGGCTTTGGCCATTTTGTAATCTAAGTCTAAACTGACCAGTTGACTGAAGCTGAATCCTAACTCCATCCGGATGTATTGGAATGAAATCTTTCAGCCACGTCACTTCCGGTGCCGGATTTCCTTCAGTGATGCACATCAGCGTTGCGCTGTGTCCTTGTTCAGCCGCCATGATGCTTGGTCCAGTCAGAATCCTGGGGTATCCATCAGGAGCTAAATACAGTAAAAATTAGATAACTTTATAATAAAACACCTTTATTGATCGTTGAGGACAAACAAATCAGCCAATTGCATATCAGAACAGCTGATGTATAACAGAACAGCAGGTATATGGTATATAATAGAATAGCTGGTATATAACCCAATAGCTGGTATATAACCGAATAGCTGGTATATAGCAGAACAGCTGGTATATAGCAGAATAACTGATGTATAACAGAGCAGCGGGTATTACAAAGCAACTTAATCTAGGAGAAATTGTAACAAACCATTCTGTAGAGCTAAGAGAAGATAAAAGCGAGGGTGGTAACTCTTACAGTTCTTCGTCATGTTCATAATAAATTGTGCATGATCACTTTTAATTTTATTCCTAAAACATTTTAATCTCTAGGATAAATTTTAGTAAATTTTTTAGTCTCTACAGTTGTTCACATAACAGATCTCATCATTCGGTATAAGACCTGGCATTCGGTAACGATTATTACTCATCGCTGAGAATTGAAAGCTGTGATTAAGAAATGCTTTAAAGAGAAGTAATAATTAGCAGTTTCTCTATGTCTTTATCACTTTCCGATTTTTAGCTCAAGTTTTCCAACTTTTATTTGCAAAGAGCTAAGTTCATACTAGGTTTTTACTTTTGAAATTAAGGGCTTTTTGAGACATTCCAAAAGTTATTTCTCTTGTTTTGCGCTTGAACTCTTCCATATCAGGCAATTTTTTTCTAACATCCACTAGCCTTCTACCATTTCGCTGTAGGTAATTGATAAAATTGCCATTTGAAACTTAATATGAGAGTCACAGAGAAACTTTAACGATTTTAATTCATCTTTCGATCTCTTTGATTAGTCGCTGAATTACTACTCAAAGCCGATCTCTACAAGAGATTGAACTAAATTTAACCTCATTAAATTTATACTCGTCAAACTTAGCTTTTGATAATCGTTGAGAGCATCTCTTTAATATCATCATATTCATAGAAAGCTTGTAGTTCTATATTTAGTTAAAAAATTTGCCATGCAACAATACTTAATCACTAATTCCAAATTCTTTCATTGAGTCTTATTAAATTAACACGTTCTTATTTAGGTTTATTCGGCGCTTTATTCAAATCGATATTTCACTATACTTAGACTTTTATAAGCGATTACAAAAGAAACACATCAAGCAAAATGAACGTTTTCTTGATAATATTAGGACGACATAAACGGCGATAACTATAACGATAACGATAATGTTAACGATAACGAAAATGATAACGATAACAGTGTTGCCACTGTGAAACATTTAAACTCCGAAAGAATATAATATATAGTGCAAGAAAGAACTTAACAAGCAATATAATCTGAGTAGTTTGGTAATCAATCAATCAGTCCATTAACTTATTTATGAAACGCCATTGAGTTGAAACGTCAAAATACAGTTTAATCAACAATAAGTGCGGAGAAACTGAATTTGCAAAGAGCCACAATGTTGTGTTTAACCACCCATTGCATGGATGGAAGCTTACATGTAGTAGGAGCAGGTCAAAGAGTTTAATCAAATCAAGCAATTCTTCTCCTTGTCCCTGAACGGTAGAGCAATTTATACCAATAGTTTAATTTTTAGTGTAAACATCTTGCCCACAGATTGCAAAACGTTTATCTACGAACACCTAAGCACCGAGTTAACAATTCCCCGAGCTATTAAATTTTAACAAACCTATCGCTCCTAAGCAATACATCGTCGATCCATACGTTATCTATAGCAAGCGTTTATACATATCTGCAGTGATAAAAGCACTCAAGCGACACCAGAATGTCTGCAGAAGTTAACATACTGGCGGAGTATTACTGAGTGTAATGCAATCACTCTTTCATGCATAGACCTATTGAAGATGATGCCTATAGGCTGACCCTTATTCTCCGGCCAGAGTGCCTAATATCCCAGTTATATATAAATCCTAATGAATAAACATAATATCGTTAATCAATTTTGCTAGTATCCACATGTATTTGGGACATTAACCTATTTGCGACTCCAGGAAAATTTCACGATAAATGGTTGTCGGAATTGTTGCATGTGACGGAAGACGAGATTGATAGGGATTTTCTACGCGATGGTAGCGCTGATAATTACTGTGACGTCACTTAAGCCAGCCAGATGAAAAGAATAACTTTTTATATGGAGTAAAAGTATATAGTTAAATTTGAGAGTTTGCAATTAAGACCTGGAAATTGTTATAAATACATGGTAGAATAGGAATTTAAAAATATCATTCTAATATAAATATTATAACATTAATTTTAAACTATTTATATATTTATATTCCTATATATTCTGTTATTACTTTAATTTATTATTTTTCTTTATTATTTATATTCTATATATTTATATATTTGTAAGGATATTTAACATAGGGCTAAATCAAAAATTTGTTGCCAAGCTTTGGCAAATATAATATGCCAAACTTCGAAAACATTTAAATCTCATGATATGAAAATTGTAGATTATTTTAAACTTAGGCCTATATTGCGAAAATATAATGAGGAATATCAATGAAATAAAAGGATTAGTTATTGGAGGATACAATCTTAATAATATCCGTTATGCTGATGACATAGTTCTTATTGCTGACTCGCGTGAGAAACTTCAAGAAATGTTGGATATTGTAATATATCATAGTAAGGCTAGTGGATTATCTACAAATATGAAGAAAACAGAATGCATGACAGTTAGCAAATTAAAAATGCCACAGCCATGCTTAATCAATGTAAGAGGTCAAAATATCAAACAAGTCGAATCAGTCATATATTTAGGGTCACTTATCAAAATGGGGAATGTGACAAGGAAATAAACAGAAGAACAGCCATGGCTAAGGAGGCATACAACAGAATGTCAAAGATTTTCAGAAGCCACAAATTATCAATTGATACCAAAGAAGACTTCTTCAATGCTATATTCAACCAATATTGTTATATAGAAGTGAAGTTTGGACAATCTCTTCTGTAATGGAATCGAAACTTGAGGCAAGAGAGATATGGTTCTATAGAAGAATGCTACGTATATCTTATAAAGACCACTTTAAAAATGAAGATGTTTTACAAAGAATGTCAACTTGTCGTGACCTTTTGAACCGAATACGACGACAACAGATAAAATTTTTCGGACAAATTATGCGGAAAAAATAGTTGAAAATACCGTAGTGACAGGAATAATAGAAGGAAAAAGATGCAAGGGTCGACAACGAATGACGTTTATTAAGAGTCTTAGCAAATGGATGCAATTAACTGAAACAGAGATGATCAGAGCAACAATGAACAGAGACATATGGAGGAATATGACCATGACCGCCCAGGCTTGGAACAGGCACGTCACATAGAGAATAAGAAGATTATTTTATTTTTTGTATTTATGAACACTCATTTAATATAAATATGTTTAATTTTGTGAAAATAAAACTATGACACAAATATAATTATGCAAATAAATAAGCGATTCAAAGTCATTAAATTTGTTATATTAAGTATGCTATTTATATTTGTCTCTAAACTATATCACTTATAATATCAATTACAGACTTAATTCCAATGCAACAACCAATTAAATGAAAATTTCAATTAAGATTTCCAAAGGAAACAAAATGTTAACAATAACATTTTCCAGATTTCAGAGAAGAAATGAAACTGTCTTCTTACTTAGATGAGGTCGCCACGTTTCCATTACTAATCACGTCAGGGAATAAGGAATTTTGTGAAACTGGACTCCATTGTCTCTCTGAATAATAACATTCCGTCAGAGACACTCCAGTTACGCTTCCGCAAGGACTCATCCGTGGACTCTTCCAAAGGATTCATCCGTGCAAACAACGCGTCGAATAATAATTACCGTTGTCTTCAGCCACCCAGCTAATCTTCTTTTTCTGCTATTAGAATGTCTATGCCAAGAGAAGTCCGCGTTGGGATCATTATAGGTAAGAATATAATTACGCCTAAGTATATAAACTCTACAGCATCTTCGCTTGGAGTCTTATAACTCTAAAAGTAGTAAAATTATAAGAAAATTATGAGAAGAGTAAAAAGGATTAGTTATGTAGATAATCGTCCTTCTTCCTCTCTGCAGAACTGAACCAAACCTTTATTCCTCTGTTAGTTTCTTAGTTCCTTTTCGTTTACTAATACACAATTAATAATTTCTAACTTTTTTGACCGATTTCCGGATACAGAGAGTCGATTAATTCATAGATTCAGACACCAGATTTCGATTAATTCATAGATTCAGTTGACACCAGAGAGTCGATTAATTCATAGATTCAGCATTGTAAAATGTTTACATTAATGTTAATTAATCACACCATTTAGTCACATTAATTAAATCACGCTAATTAGTAATATTATTGTAATGTAATGGCTGCCATTGAAATTTACACATATAATTGAACCGTACACTGCTACACAATTTATTCCATCGAGCGAAAGAAACAGCAGTTGTGGTCATCGAGCAAATACATGTATATTGATATAAAAGTCTTTGAAATATTGAAAATTGGGGCGAATGCTTTATTTACATTAATCCATATTAATTCATTAAAATTTGTCAATCATGTATCTGTATTAGACAAAATCGGAAGAATAAAATATCAAGTTTAAAGACTCCTAAATAGAGATACAATTTATTAGATAACGAATATTTTAAAGTTTAATTGCTACTACATGTAGTTGTCGTAATAATGGCAATATTTACGCAGATTTAATGCTCTATTAATTAATGAAAAGTGACAGATGTAGTTAACTGGGTGTCAGCGGGTCCATCGATGTATCACATTTGTAAATGTAAGTAGTACGCTATCTTATTAACGAAATAATATCTATATTACATCTTATTATTAATATCTTAACTCCAAAAGAGATCGACACCTTCACTATACAAACACAGTACAAATAAAAATAATATGATGTTGGATATTATCTAATCAGGAAAATGACTGTGCACTGCCGGCCACTCGGTAATGTGCAGTCAGCGGTCGGGACAATAAGCGGTTATTTATGGGTTGCACTCCGGTCGTAAAGGAAGAAAATCAGTCGGATGAACACGACGAATGTGTGCACATATGATATGGATGAAGGGATCAGAGGTGAACTGAGCAATCATTTAGTGTCTCTCTGAGTAATCACGTAAATAGCGTCGTGTCCATATCTCTTGTTAACGGTAATGTTCAAATCAAACGAGATAGATACGTTCACAATACAAACACCATCGTTAGGCTTTGAGTCTCAGACTCCATTAAGAGCGTATTAACACATTATGCGATCACCATATTCTGAATTATTATACTCTCTCTCTCTCTCCAGTGTTCTGTCAGTTAAAAGGCAGGTCCGAGGTACACATTTCTACTCACATTCTGTTTTCACGCTCCATAAAGAGCTCCCCATTGGTTCTTGAGTTAACACATTCACAATAAGGCACGGCCATACACACACCTTAATGTAATATATACCTGTAGTTAAGGAGTAGTATGGATTCTGAGGTGATTTCCCTTTGCCTCCATAGTTCTTGCTAAGTCGCCTATTACGACACGTGCAGTATATGATTGGTCTATTCTTCAGTGGCCCGGGTGCAACACGGGCTACTAAATGCTGTACTTGTAGCAATTAAATTTATTATTTAGTTTCGATTATTCCAAACAATTTTTTACAAATTATTTTATTCTCTAATCGTACATTTATTATAATCTACTAACTATTAAAATCTATTAACAACTAAATGTAAAATCTACTAACTATTAAAATCTATTAACTATTAAAATCTACTAACTATTAAAATCTGCCAATAACTAAACGTAAAATCTACAAACTATTAAAATCTACTAACTAATAAAATCTACTAATTAATAAAATCAACTAGCTAATAAAATCTACTAACTATTAAAATCTACTAACTAGCTATTAATCTACTAACTATTAAAATCCACTATTAAAATCTAAACGCTACACTTTAACTTTAGACTAGGATCCAGTCTTTTCATTGCTACATTGTAAATTTCTTTCAGTCATAAATTTCATTAAGCTTAGTTGGCGTTAAGCTCCTTTTTTAAATGCAGTTGTCGTATTTCACTGAACTTTTCAGGTCTAAAATAATTTTGGAAATAGAATTTGTAGCGAGTTCACCTGTTACGCAAATGATAGCATCGTTCGCTGATGCGCACTGATAAGCAGATTTTTAAATCATCGGATTTCAGTTGCTTGACTTTCGTCAATAAACAGTGTCAGTAGATTTCTTGGTAATCAGGCAATCGTAAAGTTTCAATCAATTTGCAATCTCAATTCTAATCACGTTATTCAACAGTACCGCGAAAGTTCTGGGCTTACGTTGAATCACTTAAAACGAGCAAGTAATGTATCCTTGTAAATATAGCAAAAGAGTAACGTTTAATTAATAAATTCAGTTAATTTTAAGCTGTTAGTCAGGCACGTAAGTACATTTCGTTCTAGATTAACCCACGTTTATTTTACTAGCAGAATTTAATTGTTTATAATTAACTAATTAATTATCGTCTCTTCATGTTACGTATGAGTCACAGTAAAACACGACAACTGTGTTTTAAATAACATAACCTAGCATAACAAAAATCAACTAGTGTACTTCTGTCATGCATGACAACATCTAAACACTATTGAGGCAGATCCAGAAAATCTGTGGATAGATAACAGGCGACTAAACGCAGAAGTTGAGTAAGACAACAATTGGCAACTTGGCAAGCACCTGAGTCTATGATTTTCTCGATAGAATTGAAAGATATTATGTTAAACCTGTAGATCGCAATTACTTTTATCTGCTAATCATCGAAATTACTTCGAAAGTGCCCTAGAAAAATGTTTTGTTAGTTTTAATTAATATTTTAGTGGTTGGTCAGGGTTTATTGTGATTGCCAGAAATTATCTTTTCCAGTTTTGATTATATTTTACTTGCATGGTTCTGTTTTTAGTTTACTTGTACGCTGCCACCTGAATGATGAAATAAAGTTCTAAAAGTAAAGTAAAGTTATCACGCACTATAGTGAAATGATCAACTGTGTTGATAAGTATCACTTTTAACACTACACGTTTAAACCGTTAGGATATTTAGACCATTTTCCGTATAATTAGTCCAGTGAATATCCGAAATTTTACTCTCAGATCAGCGCGGCTGGGATTCGAACCTACGAGGGTTCAATTCACGTCATTTAAAGGATCTGTCATTTAAAACTTCATGATGTTACCCCTACGCTATTAAGACATTAATATATTAAGTACATTAAATATATTCAAATTTTATACGCTATACATTCAATCTACAGGGTGGTCCAGAATAAATAGAACTACTTTGAAAGCTAATAACTTTGATAATTTTTATCCAAACCTCTCAATTGATACATTATATTAAAGACAATTCTCTTTTCTATTAATTTAATAAACATACAGGAGATATTCTCACAAATGTTTGAGAAAGTGATATTAGTCGCCGATATGTAATTTTCACGTCATATGCTCACCTGTATGAAAATAAACCTGCCAGAGTTTCTTGAACCGTAGAACTGGCCACCTAACGGCCCTCCCCCTGATTTGAACCCGATTTACTATTCGATTGTTTACTATTGTCTTCAGCAATTAGTCTATCGTGAACCAATACAAGACGTTGAACATTTGAAACAAGTCAATGTTCTCCGCTGGACCCAGACATCAGTCAGGAACTCATGGACTAGGCAAATTGGTCAGTGGTCCCAGCGTGTGAACGCAGTTATTTGGGCACATGGTGGACACATTGAACATTATTTCAATTAATTCTCAATTCATTTAGGACAGGGATAGAAACTGCAATGCGCTTTCTGAAATAGTTGAGGCCTAATGCACATAATGTTAAATTCTTTATTTTTATATCTTCAGTTTTCACGCAATTTCAATGAAAATGATATATCGGCGACTAATGATAATTTCTCAAATATTTGTAGTAGTATCTCTTAGATATTTAGCAAGTGAATAGAAAAGAGAATTGCCTTTAATTTGATGTGCAAGTAAGACGTTCGGATGAAATTTGTCAAAGTTATTAGCCTTCAAAGTAGTCTCATTTAATCTGGACCACGCTGTATATAGTATCAGAGCGTGGAACAGCGTTAACATAGAACAGTTTTTCGATGGTATTGCTTTTCAGCGCAACAACAACATTTGCTTACAATTACACGCTTGATGGCGGCCGGATGTCCAATGACTTTCATGAAATGCGAGAATACATCAGCTGGACCTGTCATCAAACCGTTCCGGCCAATAAATTCAACGGGATCCGGAGACATTACAGATAGAATTCGATTTTTCCATACGGATCCAATCAATAATATAATAATAAATAATAATAATAATAATCATATAATATATAACTTATAATTTGTTTTGCTGATTTAATTCAATCTGCAGCATTAGCAGGCTCTTACTCAATTATGTAATATAAATGATAGTATTTGGAAACTTTCTTCGCGTCAATTACCGGCGAGTCCTCTATCTAATTACATCTGCAGTTTAAATACTTTAAGTAGTACTTTTTAGTTAGAGATTGAGAGTAGTCGCTATTTCATAAAACAAAATAGCAAATCACTACACGTGAAGCTACTACAAATACGAGACATTCCTTGATATTTCTCGATTTAAACTTCAATATTTATAAAACATTATATGAGTGTTAAATATAAGTAAAACTGAAGAGATATAACTTACTTGCCTAACTGGCTGGAGCCAGTGGCGAAGTCAGTAAGATACTCGACCGCGGATCAGTATGAGCGGGTTTCAAATCCTAGGCTCGCCCGTCACTGACATCGCTTTCGAGTGAGGAAACTGACGTTAACCTTAGCTTTTACCAGATTTTACCTCACCAGGCAATCTTCTAATAACAACAAGAGTTGTATTATCGATTAATTTTCTTGTATCACTCAACGAATAGTAAATACACGTACTCACATGAATACCCAGAGCCTAATAAAGAAACATACCTGATTGTATATCTCGATACACCTCCAGGTTTACCGACGAGACAGCCTTAGGTTCGATCCCGTTATCTCCCCGACACTCATAGCGCCCCTCATCCCTTCCTGCTCTGACCGGCTCGATCCTGAGCACCACACCTCCGTGATCCAGTCCTCTATCGAGACTATGTGCCTGAAGATGTTCTTCCGTCACATTGATAACAAGAAACCTCTGTTTGTTTGTGTTGAGTGGCTTTCCCCCCTTCCACCAGCTGATTCTAGGGAATGGCTGACCGCTAAGAAGGCACACAAAGCTGGCTGCACCTTCCTCGATAACCTTTAAATCCGCCATTGGTTGGAGTACCCTGGGAGAGGAGTGACGCTGTCCTGAAACATTGGAAAACATTGAAAGACTCAGATACTGAATTCTAAGACATTAAGAGACATTGAGAGACTCGATGACTCTTCTACTTTGACTAAATGTTCTCTATGTTTAGCTATACGACATAGCGCACATTTGTACGTAGCTTACAGACTAAATTCGTGATGACTATTCTTAAATCTTGTTGAACTAAAGACAAATAAAGCCATTACAGTACAAAATATAACTTTGCAAGATGTTATGTGTTCAGTAAAAACTGGAATCATTATTGCAAACATTTCGTTCCTGGGCACCAATCTATAATCTGGAACAAAGCAATAAGTTTTTTTTTTTTTTTATACTTCTCAATTAGCTAATAAATAAGCGTTTTGGGCCTTTGACCTAAAATTATCTAATCATCTAATTTTCCTTCCTACAATTCGTCTAGTTGTAAACATGACATTGCATTTGTTTAGAGAATTTTCTTGCTTAGTTGTGGTCATTTTAAATTTCGTTATTTCCTCCTATGCCTCTGTGATTTATTAGTATATGATGCCTTTCAACACCGAAATTTCAGAGGCAGCAGAATATTAACCTTACATAACACTTAATTAACCTTATATAACACTTAACTTACATTTTAGTTCAAACCTGTCTACACTCAGTCTTCCAAAGTGATCGCTCATCCTAGTACTAACCGACCCCGACGTTGCTTAACTTGATTAAGGCGTGTGTGTTCTGCCAGGTGCGGGAAACCCCGCACCCAGTGCGATAAACCCCGCATCAAATGCCGCAATGCTCTAAACCCCGCTCATATTCATTTTAGCATTCCGTTAACTCTATCAATTTACTTCAATATACAATATACCTTCTAAGACGGCTTTTAATAGACTTTCCCCCCCTTAGAATAATAATAATAATAATAATAATAACAACAACAACAATTAGAGTCCTACAGTCATCAATGACAACATCGAGACTATTGAGACAAAATCAAGCCGGCGAGTAAAAAGAAGGTCCAAAAACGGTGCAAATTCCAAAATCCAGAAATTCAGTCCAAAGTAAAGGGAGTTAAAGAAAAGGTGGTTTAGGCGCAGATCGCTGCTCATGGACACTGGATGGAAAAGAGAGATGGAAAAGATAGGTCTTCAACTGCTTATGGAACTGCTCATAGGGAAGCAAAGGCTGATGTGATTCAAATGAAGATTTCCGAAGATTGGATGGAAGAGAATTCCAGATCTGAAGTGCGGCATGCTGGAAAGGACGATTAGATAGCTTAGAGCGTGAAGGTAAGCTAGATCTCACAAGAGTAATTAACTTAGAAGACCGATTAACAGCAGGCTGCATCACTTTAATCAAGTGAGACATATAAGTTTGTCCAGGGATGGTGATGGACTTATAGGTCAACGAAGCTGTTTTGTAAATGATACGCTCTTTAATCTTTAGCCAGCGCAAAGACTTCAAAATAAGCGTAACATTTGAGTACTTGGAACTACAAAAAATTGCTCGCGCAAGAGAATTCTGAACAAACTGCAACCGATCAATCTCACAGACAGGGAGATTTAAAAACAGGGAATTGCAGCAGTCCAACTTCGATTGCACAAGAGCAGCACCAATTGCAGCAGCTGTCTCACGTGACAAATATGGATGTATTCGACGAAGATCACGGAAATGGAAGAAAGCATGCTTGTGAAGTTTTAGTTATGTGTTCGTGGAAGGTTGGGTGTTTATCAAGAATAACACCGAGATTTCTCACAGAAGAAACAGGTGAAATTTTAATCCCCGAAGATAACGAAAGAGTTCTCCCATTCAGCTTCAGAAGCTGTTGAGGTGTCCAGACCAACAAGAATTCAGTCTTAGATGGATGAAGTGCCAAGAAATTAGCAGACATCCAAGAGGATATAGACTGAAAACTTCGTTGCAGGAGGGTTTCAGCATTAGAATAGGAGTTAGGGGTGAAACAAGTGTACATTTGAGTGTCATCAGCATACAGTTCATAATCAAGAGAATGAGAAGAGATTAGAGAGCTTAAGGGTGTTGTATAGAGGTTAAAGAGGATAGGACCAAGAACAGAGCCTTGAAGCACACCATACTTTAAGTGAGAAGGCGAAGAGATGTACTCCATCACTTTCACACTAAAAGAACGATCCGTCAGATAGGAGGAAAACCAATCAAGAACAATTCCACGAACACCAAACCAGGAAGAAAGACGTTCCAGAAGAATATTGTGATCAATGGTATCAAAAACGGCCGAAAGATCAAGCATACATAATCCAGTTAAGCGTTGCGTGCACATGGCATTGACAATAGAATTGCACACAGATAGAAGCACCGTTTCAGTTGAACGATGCTTCGTATAAGCAGCTTGATGCTCATTAAATAGATCATTGTAAGTGAGATGAGTAGAAAGCCTCTGAGGAACAATTCTTTCAGTGAGCTTAGAATGTGTCCCATCCAACTCTTCTACCTATGCATCAAGAAATAGGAAGACGAAATGGATAGGACACATTCTAAGGGGGAAAGTCTACTAAAAGAGATCATAGAAGGTAGAGTGGAAGGAAATAGAGGCAGAGGCAAGACGAGATTATATATTAGATGACTTAAAGACCCATTCATATGTGGATATGAAGAGGAAAGCGGAAGACAGAGAAGAGTGGAGGCGTTAAATACCATGGATCTGCCAGTAGGCAGTGCACTAAGAGAGAGGCAATACACCGCACACTATTAAAAGACGTATTTTATGTATCATTCATAATTACTTAAAATAGCTTGTCAAAGATTTGCCAGAACTATTACCAACATCCACTCATAACAGGTCTACACGTACGTGTATTATCGGTAGATGCATGAAAAAATGAAATGCTTATATCAAACCCCGGTCAAAACTTTTCGCAATCTAATTTTTCTTAAAGTATTCATCGATATCGAACTCAAATCCTCCACAATCTATGAGTTCCACAAATTTATCACACATCTGAAAAACTAGTTCGCCCAGATCTGTTTTGATTTTATACTTTAGCAATTTATGATCATACTCCATGGTCACAGACAGTAATAGAAAAATTCATTATGGTCTAAATCAGCAAGATTTAAAAGTATATAATATATGCATTATCAGCATTACCATTAATGTCTAATACATAGACTATGATGATAATTGCTCAGTGCTCTTAGCGAAGAATTAAGCCTGCAGCATTTTGCTAAATTCCTCTGAGGATCCTATAGCATAGTGCATTTGGAATTAAGTGCTTCTGGAGGCACGGAATAGGCACGTGTGTGGCACTGAAAACATGTGAATTCATTTGCCGGCGTCAGTCGTTAGCACATCTGGATTTAATTAGACTGATTGAGCTTCTCGCACAACAGATGTTTGAACTCAAATCCTGATTCACGACAGAGCATACTCATACACAGGTTGCGCTGGACAACTCACTCAATGAGCAATGAAATTTAAAATAAATGCTAATAGTAAATTTTAATTAGTTTTAAATTTAGCTTAGACTTACTGACAACTAGTTTTGTGGTGCATGCTGTCGTATTCAGTTAACTTAGGTAAAAAATATCAAAGGCTCTCTGTGTGTAAACATATTCATTTAAACCAAATACAACTGGAAGCCAGAGAAACAATTAAATGTCGAATGAATTAAACTAGTTTGAAGACAACCAGTTTTGCATTAGGATTCAAAAATACAAAATCGATAATAAATTATGAGATAAGAACCATATCAACAATAATTTGAATTCTACTTAGGCCAATGACAACATTGAGCACCACGGAGCAATAGTTAGGCCTATACTCCAATGAGCTAAGAGAAACAAATTAGGTCCAACAACGGCTAAAAATCCAACATTTGAATATCAGACCGAAGAAAACAAACAAAAAAGAAAAGAAATTACAAAGAAAATATAAGGATGAGCAAATATAGTTTGTCTAAAGAATGTGCAATCCGTGAAGTATATGACAGTATTGCTGCAGATAGGCCGTTATCATATTCATTGAAAATGTAACAAAAAGTAAAATAGGGCATCTTCTGATAGGGCGCGAGCTGTTTGCTTTAGTGGCATTAAAGTAAAGAAAGAGATATATTAATTGATATATTATACATTGCTACACTAAAGGGTAACAGACTTCGAGTCAGAAGATTTCAGAGCATTAGGCCTATTTAAATTAAGCACACGCAGGCCTACATAGAATTGAAGAGCTAAACTGAGGATACAAATAATTTGAGGAATATTGTGCCATAGACCAGCTTTCAGTCAGTATACTGAGAGAGAGAGAGAGAGAGAGAGAACAACTGTATAAGCTTGCTACTGGAACTAAATATCCGAGCCCATTGAATGCTTACCGTTATGGATAAACAAATGTATTTTCTTTAGTTTTTTGAAAGGATGAAGGATTGACCTCGTACAACAACTGTGCGGCCAAATGTTTGCTAGTCTATGCCAGCAGTGGCATGGCGTGCGAGAGAGAGAGAGAGAGTGAGAGAGAGAGAGGAGAGAAAGAGAGTGGAGAGAAAGAGAGAGAGGAGAGAGGAGAGAGAGAGGGAGAGAGGTAGATGAGAGATTGAGATGAGAGAGACAGAGAGAGAGAGAGAGAGAGATGAGAGATTGAGATGTGAGAGAGAGAGAGGAGAGAGAGAGACAGTGAGAAGAAAGAGAGAGAGAGAGAGGAGAGAGATATATGAGAGAGAGAGAGAGAGGAGAGGAGAGAAAGAGAGAGAAATAGGAGAGGAGAGAGAAGGTAGAGAGAGAGAAAGATAAACGAGTGAGACAGAAAGAGAAAGAAAGAAAATGATTTCAGAAAATAGTATACAAAAGAGAAATTTATGAGAAAAGAAAGTAAAAGAGGATAAATAAATAAAAGTAGTGAATGAGAGAACAGAAAAAGAATTAGACAGAAGTTGAAAGGTACGAATAAAATATAAAATGAAAGATGATGCGAGACTGCTAGAGTATGTTTGTAGTCTTTGATAATTGTGGAACATAGTTAATCAATCTAAACTATCGTTTGGGGAATATTGGAGGGGAGAGGTTAGCGCACTTAGAATTATACCATCTCTTATGATTAACTCTAGACTGCATCACAGGAAATACAAATACTTTTTTAGCTAAAAACTCTGACCTATAGAAAACTCTGACCTTTACTCTATAGACGTTAATTACTTACACATCAGCCGCAAATACACTGATAAATACAAAAACATAAAAACAACAGATATAAACGCATAAAAGCTTACATTAGCAGGATTGCCAACAAGCTATTGTATAGAATTTCATGCCATTTTCCTGACACAGCAGAAAGTTTGTAAACTTTCAGAACACCTGACCACGTTTCATTATACTATAAGTCGATCATACATGTAGCTGTGTAAAACTAGTTCATGATAATCTCAAACTGACGATAACTATACGTATAAGGGCAGCCCACCCTTAATGCTTGTTCTAATATATGCTACAGTTACTGGATTCTCTATTTCTAGAAAATTTGAAAATATCATGGAATGTCGGAGGCTTTGTTCTGACGAAAAAATCTGAAAATTGTCAGAGAATTATGAGTTCTTAATGCTTGACGTCCCTGACATCATCCCTGGATGAGGAAACGGACGTTAAACCTTTATTATTATACATCAAGATAATTCAGTAATTTTACTGTTTACTACCAAAACACAATTTTAACATTCGATGTTTACAATGCTACGACTGCCACAAATGAATGAAATTAGGTTGCACAAGTGTACAGGTGGAACCAATATACTGTCACACTTTCTCGCTGCAAAAAAATCGCCTGTCGACATTTACTTATCTCGTGAAATCATATCTGACATAATTCATAATTCTCTGACAATTTTCAGATTTTTTTCTTAGAACAAAGCCCCCGGCATTCCATGATATTTTCCAATTTCCTAGAAATAGAGAATCCAGTAACTGTAGCTGTTCAACCCAGTAACCCAGTAACCAGCTGTTCAACCAGCTAGCAGCTGGTACTAATATGTTATAGATAAGGAAATTTTACGCTGTTTTACATTCAGCACTCATTCTGCAAAAAACTTAAATAAAATGCTGCGAATTACGCTCAAAAATTCCAACGGAATATTTCATCGCTAGAAGATAAACAAATTATGGCCACAAAGAGTATATAAATTTGTAAAGTTTGGCTCGTACGGAGGATCTTTAAAGTGCCCAATCACGAAAAGTTCAAAGCATGACAGGAAAATACAGGAGATAAACTTAACTATCTGTCACATTCTATCTCTCTCTCTCTCTCTCTCTCTCTCTCTCTCTCTCTCTCTCTCTCTCTCTCTCTTAACGCTCTCTTCATCTCTTTCTCTTTCTAGTGGTCTGTTATATAGCAGGTCCAAGGTACGTATTCGTACAGAGTATGCATTCACGCAGCTCACTCTTCATAAAATGCACTCCCCACATCAACAGGTTAATCCCTTCACATATGGCGTCTGAGGTGGCTTCTCGATGTTTTCCTCAGTTCTTGCTAATTATAGTTAGCTAAGTAATCTAAACAAACCCACATAGTTTATAATTATCTGAATATCTCTTCTTGTTTGAATAAATACCTCTAAATGCTAGATATACTTCTTCTTGTGTGTATACATACCTAAAATTGCTAAATAAGTTTTCTTCTTTGAATGTAAATCTTGTAATCTGGGTCTAAAATGCAGCTAGTCCTAGATTACAGGAAATACGTTAGAGTTCAAGAATTGCATGGTATGCATGCCAATTGAGTCAGCTGTTCACAATGAGCTCGATTGTTACAACAGCGTGGAGGCGTATAAACAAAAAGTAGACGAGAGGAAAATCCGTGTAGCCACTCCGGTGAAAGAGTTATCTCACGGCTAATCGTTCCACAACTTTCACTCATCGCCCGTGATCGCTTTAAGGGAATTCCATCGTCCTAAACAATGTCCAAAGCAAATATACCGCTTGCATTTTAGGGCTACATTTTAGCCTGATAGTTCTAAAGTAAAGTTGGCTGATAACGTATAGTAGGCCTATTGTCATAGACTAGTTTTGAATATATCTAAGTAAATGTGAATAAATAGACTATGACATTCTACATTTTTGTAAATACAATATTGACTCTATTGTGATTGTAAAATTAAGCATCGAACCAAATAGTTTTTAAACGCTGTAAAAGTAGGCCCACAAACCGTTACTAGATGCAGCAAAATAAGCGAATGCTATCAATATCCACAGTAGCTTTCTGTGTACAGAAGACATCTGATTTACGGATCGAGTGGACGAGATCATTGTTGAGGGCATCCGGTATTCCCAGGAGATAGAATTCAATGTCCAGACTTCGGCTCTGCGGCTGGAACGATCTAAAAAAGTTAATCGAAATATAAATTTAGTTACGTCGTTCAGTAGAATCACTTGGGCATTAAGAGTAAATAGATTGTTAAGTGGCTGGCTAAACGGACTGGCTTAAAGCCGGCTGATTAAGACGCGAATAGTTGGAATTCTGTGGACGATCGGTATAGCTGTATCCGTGACAGGATATCAACAATGAGTCATCAACATTGAGCTCTAATGAATGAGTTAGGAACAGAGTGGGGTGGTGGGGATTCACTTTCCACCCAACCCTTTGATGGGAAATTGTGCATGGGTATTAATTTAGACATGCTTGTGTGAAAAGAAGCTTTGTCTTATTGTTGTTCAAAATAATAGAAGCCGGATTCACTGGATTGAGAAATGTCGTTCTAAGTAGTCCAGCACCGAACACAGATAGTCAAGTTTCTGGTAATTTATTGCAATCAAAAATAAATTATGAAAATACGTTATGTTGAAGTATTATACAGGCTAATTTATAACTCATATTTTTTGGACTTCCCGTATCTCTTAATAAATTGTACATTTTCTTAATATTAAATTTTAGCGCATTGTTATCGGCAATCTGCTATAGTTTTGAATATATAATTATGCGTAACTAATCATGCTGTTGCTGCATAAATTCCTACTAATCTAATTACGATGTGCCCTGCTCTTATATTTGCTGCTAGTCCGATATTCAATATATTTACTAACATTTACAGCCTGGATTCAAGACAACCCTAGAATAGACAAACCCAGAATAGATCATGAAAAAGACTTCTATGTATAATACTCTCCGTGTGAATTTTTGTACAAACTACTTAGATGCTTAAGCTGATGCATTGAGTTATTTATAGTTATAGATTAGTTTTTCCGTTTTTGATTACTACAATAACTGTATATTGATTCTCATACCCCAATAGTTTTCATTGAATGTCCCTATTTAATATACATATATTAACTAATAATATTATTTTTTTCAGAGTTCGTCTATTTTTGACAGATAGTGAAACAATTTCCAATTCAGGAAATGTAATTAATAGTTTTATTACAGTCGTTATTATTTTTCATTTACTAACAATATTTAGTGACATAACCTATCCTGTTCGATGGTAAGGCACTCCTTTAAACAATTTAATATATTTAAAGCTAAAGTAATTTTCACTATTTTTATAATTCACAGTTTATTATTTGCTTACTTGAACAACTGCTTTCTCTTTCTACTGTATATACGTATGCGTTGCAGATTTCAAATAAACGAATTAATGTTGCAATATAGGCATACTCTTTGACCGATGGTGAATGAATGGTAATAAAAAAACAAAAACCCAGATTATTGAATGTCTCACAAAGATTTTAAGCATTACTAAAAATGATTATATTATGTCTAGCTATATCTCTCTCTTAGTGCACTGCCTACTGGCAGGTCCCTGGTATATAACGCATTCCCTGTTCTCTGTCTTCTACTTTCCTTTTTATGTCCACATATGAGTGGGTCTTTAAATCATCTAAAATACCTAATTTAGGCCTGCCTCTGCCTCTATTTCCTTCCATTCTACCTTCTTTGACCTCTTTTAATAGACTATATAGAGTACATTAATTTAGTCAATTGATATAAATTATATTACAGTCAATTGATACAAATTTTTATAATGGATATAATTTTTTGGAAAATCCCTTATTTCAAATTACAGGCCAGTGGTTAAAGTGGGGTTGCAACACAGCGGAACTGCGTTCCCGTAGCTAACGTCCTCTTAGCTCTCATTTTTCTCAGGTGCTTTCCCTTGCTATCGGCCCGTATTAGATACTAGGAGACCTATAATGCACTACAGGTGCCGCGAAGAATTCCGACCGTTCCAGCTCTCAATTCCCACTTTAACCACTGGCTGCGGCCATGAACTTATAACCCTAGTGTAGTGGCTTAATCCATTCATTTCGCCAAGACAGGGCCATAGGCCTATAAAGCTGGTAAAGCTAATGGTAACGTCAGTTTCCTCACTCGAAAGCGATATCAGTGTCGGACGAGTCAGTCAGGATTTGAACCCCGCACATACTGATCCGCGGTCGAATATCTTACCGACATCGTCACTGGCTCCAGCTATAAGCTTACTCAATTCTATTGACTGGCTTTACCTTGATAGTAGAAAAACATGATTAGTAAGGTGTGGCTAAACTTGTTTTTAACATTTTATATTGTATAAAATATCTTTTCGAAAAACCGCTAACAGTGGCCACACACGATCAGTTTTGCTGATCATCTGTTCAGATATCTGAACAGATATCTGAACAGATAAATTTGATCGTGTGTGGGCAAAAACTGATGGGAAAACTGACGAGTGTCAGTTTTCAAAACTGATGGGAAAACCATCAAATTCATCTGAACAGATATCTGTTCAGATAAATTTGATCGTGTGTAGCCGCGTCAGTTTTCAGATCTGAAGACTTGTCCCGCCCACCAAGACTTTTGGCGCACTTGTCGGCCTAAACTTATTTTAATTGGAGCATTCTAAATAGAAATTAATTTTTTATGAGTAGGGCCTAATCAAAATAAAATTATTATAAATCACAAAGATGCTTTTGACATACTGCGATAAGCGTTACCGAATTAAATATAATTTTTAAATTTAACATTGATTTTTACATATAAATTGAATGACTCGTGTCGCACTGATAGAGAGCTCGCCTCTAGAATGAGAGGTCGCGAGTTCGGAACTGCGTTACGACGTGAAAAATAAAAACATAGTCGTACAAATGTGTTGGTGTCAAATCGATATATACGCTACCTTAATGTTCCATTTCCTATGTAGACCCTTTCGTGTCGACCCCGAAAAGGGATATCTAAACTGATTTTTTAAAATTTCAATATGAAACACCTTCGCTAAACAAATTAAAATTTTATAAACAAAGAATAATAATTTTGTTAATAGTCAATCTCTATTGTATTTCTCAACAATAAAAATGCGCGCAATTAATACAGTGTTCCACAATCTCCCGCGATTATGAACACGACATAAACAGGCCGTTTGGCGGGATTTAGCGCACTTGGTTTAGTTGCGCGTCAATTATCGAAGTTAAGCTACACCGACCTCAGTTAGTACTTTGTGAGTGACCACCTTGGAAGACTGAGTGTTGGTTGACAGCTTAGGAAGGAAAAAATCCCAGGATGATGGAAGGTTATTCTTAAATCCGCGCTGGCTGCAATTTATGCACCACCAAAAGGAAGCCATTACTAATAACAATGGAGAAGAGAGAGGAAATAGGCATTAAACAAGGATCTGTGCTTCCTGACTCAGTGTGCCGTTATTTTATATTATGTTATATATAGGCCTACATGTGTAATAGACTTTGCCTATACGGGTATGTAGTAATATAAACTGAATAGTGACGCTGAAGCAGAATATTTATGATGCAGAATAATTGCCACGTGGGTGTATAGACCATAACTAGTACTATATTATACTGTTGTATTGATAGTGAAGTATTGGGTGGATATGGCGTAACGGTTAGAGTGTTCGCCTCGGATGCAATTGGCCTGGATTCAAACGCACAATTCACTGAAAAACACAGACTAAATGAGATCTACATATATGGTGAACGTAAATAAAACTAATGATTATAGTTGAACTTGTGCTTACAAAATAGGTAGGGGTATAATTTTAAATTGAGACTAAAAAAGTAATAAAAATAATTAAAATGAGCCTATTAAATCATTAAATGATATTTCCATCATTTGGACAGCCACCATCAATCAGAGGGTGGGTAGCTCTCAAATTGGTAGTTTAAATAGCTCAAAAATATATAAATTGACGGTATTAATAACAACGCCAGTCACGCGCGCTGCAGTCTGGAAATGATTGACAGCTAATTAGCATAACTGATCAGATATCTAAACGTAAACAGTTAAATTTGACCGTGTGTGGGCGATCATCAGTTTTATCTGCAGATAAATTTGACCGTGTATGGACGAATCAAATTTTTCTGAACAGATATCTGATCAGATATCTGTTCAGATATCTGTCAGTTAAAATTGACCGTGTGTGGGCTCCGTCAAATTTATCTGAACAGATATCTGTTCAGATAAATTTGATCGTGTGTGGCCACTTTAACGAAAAAGCTTTGCCTATTTGAAGAGATCACGTGACCACAATGCACGACGTGAAAGTTTCGCGTATGTAGAGTAGTGATCAATAGACTGATAGGTGACGCCCTCACACTGTCAGTGATTAAACTCTCTATTAACGCTCACGACAACGTGAGCCTCTATAGCTCAGTGGCAGAGCACTGGTCTTGTAAACCAGGGGTCGTGAGTTCAAACCTCATTGGGGGCAGTTGGTTTTTTAGTTCGCAGATTACTGCTACTTTATTTCGTATGAAAATCTTTTGCTTTCTTATCTAATTAGGTTACTGCTGATCTTTTATAATGATTCCCAGAGTAAAATAAACTATTGTGTGTGGTTTATATAAAATGTACAATTTTATAAAAATAATATTCTTTTAGAAATTAAACTATGATTAAAATAAACATTAACGTCAAATGTTTCACAGTAATTCCATCAGTCACTAAAGAAATGCAAGTTAGATAAGTTTCAGAATTGAATTGAATTCACAATTCAAGTGAAAATTAAAATGAGACATCGTCAAAAAGATATCATTTAGCTCTTTCATATTTAAAATTAGAAATTCACACTAGCATGCTTGGTCTAGACGGTTGAAAATATTGGTTTAACGTCAAGGTCAGACGCCCCGAAGGGTTTCACCTCAAGACGTCAAACTAAATAAAATCGGTTTCTTTAAGATAGCATGCTAAGCTGGTTTAACTAAGTATATAGGTCTTGTTATCTAATCACGTGAGGTTGAGAAGCACATGGAGAGTTGGAGAGGTTTGTAGATTAGTGCGTATGTAGGAGGCACATGTTTGTGCAGCAGTATTAGAGAGGCAAGTGTGCTGACAGATAACATATGGACTGCTATCAGCGGGAACCTGGAATTAACGTCTGCTAGCTCTGGAAGGAAAAAGTGCCGAGTAACAAACTGGAAAAATATAGTAGAGTATTCTGAGTACAAGGTAGAGATGGTATAGAGGATTATAGGATGGTATAAGTTAGCAAAACAGGGACATCTGAATACTGTTAAGTACGGCAGGTACTACGAGTGCAGCATAGTACGGCAGAGTATGACAGAGTACTATGAGTGCAAACGAGAACAGTCTAGTACAACAGAGTGCAGTAGCGTACAATACAGTACAACAGAGTACAAACAGACTAAACCAGAGTACAAAAGAATACAGTGGCGTATAACATAGTAAAAGAAGTACAACAGAGTAAAACAAGTACAGCGGACTATAATACAGTACAACAGAGTACAGAAGAATACAGCTGAGTTTAACCCAGTACAGCGAAGACAACAAGTACAACGTAGTACAGCGACTTGCAGGACAATATTAGAGTATTCTGAGTCTACAGTGGAATAGAGTTTAGGAGAATACCCATGTGCTATACTATAGAGTAACATTGCGTAGAACAATTGTACAAGTTTTTACGTATAGCACGCTGTTCATAAACATATTTTTGCACTAAATTCTACAAGCTATATATCGATTTTTTATTGTAGTAGTCTTTTTATTACTTTTTTATTTTATTATTTTATTTTATTTTTTTATTTTTTTATTATTAGTAGTATTTTTTATTGTAGTAGCATAAAGTGAATCAGAAACAAGAAAATTGCATGCTTTACAATAATGTAATTCTGAGTTTGTATAAATTGCACAGTATTCTACAGATTTTGATAACTTTATGCCATAATTCCAATAAACAGAACTTTTGAAGAACCAGACTATTGAAGTACCAGACTCTAGAGATTGCGGAATAGAATCCCACGCACCAGAGATTATAGCGTAGCACCACATAGCTAGTGTACAGTAGTCTCAAATGTCTCGAATGTCTCAATAGCGCAATGGTTAGAGGTGTAGATAACGTCATGAAGTTTTAAATGACAGATCCTGAGATGAATTAAACCCTCGTGGGTTCGAATCCCAGCCGCGCTGATCTGAGATTAAAATTTCGGACATTCACTGGACTGGTTACACGGAAAATGGACAAAATTGCCTATCGGATTTAACATGTGATATTAAAAGTGATAGATAGGAACGTAGTTGATCATTTCACTATAGCGTGTGTGTTATTATTATTAGTAGTAGTATATTATAGCTATATAATATCGGTAAATATTTATATATGCTTGCAAATATATGCATAATGGAATCTTAAATAAAGAGGGTCCTATATACTTTGAAGAAGAAAAAGAAGAAAATATCCTTAAGTCTAATCACAACATCAATGAATAACTTGCAAACATCCATTGTAATTGGATGCTAAGTAATAAAGCAGCCTTGACAAACAGAATTAAACAGTAGATCTTCAAAGAGGACACAAAACACCCTATCTAGTTGAACACCCAGCTGTTATACTATATCAGTCTATCAGATTCATACAAGCACATCGATAAAATATAGTCAAAGTTAAACTCATAAGTATGTTTTTGTTGGTATAATTTCATACGGTTTCATGTACATGAAATAATACCAACACATTTTATTCAAATAATATCTTATTATATATAACGTTCTATGATGCTATAAGCTGTATGTATT